>CAUYLG010075157.1:0-17853 GCA_963573385.1 Cacajao melanocephalus | reverse complement strand
TGAGTGCTACCTGCTGGCTGCCATGGCTTATGACCGCTACATGGCCATCTCCAAGCCCCTGCTTTATGCTCGGGCCATGCCAAGGAGATTGTGCTTCTGTTCGGTTTTATATTCCTATGCTGGAGGTTTTGTCAATGCAATTTACATACTTGTCTACTACATATTAAATATCCAGCAGTCCTCTGATATTTGTGATCATAAAACATGCAACCACACACTTAAGAAATGCCCATCAGTGATGGACTGGATAAAGAAAATGTGCCATATATACACCATGGAATACTACACAGCCATAAAAAAGATGAGTTCATGTCCTTTTCAGGGACATGGATGAAACTGGAAGCCATCATTCTCGGCAAACTAACAAAGGAACAGAAAACCAAACATGGAATGTTCTCACTCATAAGTGGGAGTTGAATAATGAGAACACATGGACACAGGGAGGGGAACATCACACACTGGGGCCTGTCAGGAGGTAGGGGGCCAAGAGGAGGGAGTGCATTAGGACAAATACCTAATGGATGTGGGGCTTAAAACCTAGACGACGGGTTGATAGGTGCAGCAGACCACCATGGCACATGTATACCTATATAACAAACCTGTACCTTCTGTACATGTATCCCAGAACTTAAAGTAAAATAGCAATAAAAATAAAGAAAAATAAAAACCAGCAGCCATGAGTACACATGAAGCACAAGTTTTGGTAACTAAATAACATTTTTCCACTGAAAGGACCCAAAACTCCTTGAAGAAATGGCTAACCCAGGTTTGGATCAAGCAATGGAGAAGATGAGTCTGGGACATCTTGTGGCAGAAACTAATATTCAAAAATTATAGGGATATGTTAAAAGGACCCCAAAGCTAGCTTGAAGAACCTTCCATTGGATGCATTTTAGACAATTTCATATCAAAAAGTATAATGACAATAATTGAATAAAACATATTGAATATAAAATGAAAAAGAACACTCTTTAAAGGATCTTATCGTCTATTGAGACTCCACTCCAAAACTTTGCATTTTACTTTGTGAATCTTCATAGGTTTTTCCAGGAATCGTGTAAAGAAATACAAAATAATGAAAACATTCTGAAGTGGTCAAATTACCTGTGGCAATATCGCTGCCAACTTACTTTTTTTCTCTGGGTTACTGGGATGAAGTAGAGATAGAAGCCCACAGGATAAACTCTGTGAGAGCAGGGATTTTTGTTTCCTTTGCATGTTACATATCATATCCCTACTGTCTAGAATAGTACCTGGTATATAATAGGCATACAATAAATATTTACAAAATAAACAAATGGGTATTCCTGACTCAGAAGAGAAACAAATCAAGAGAACTGATTGTCTGGGTATCCTCTAATGATGTCATTACACCCTAAAACCACTACAGAATTGCTTGATATTCCACATGCATTTTGTGGCACAAGCAATCCCAGGTCATTTGTGTTTTTTGCAGACAGGTGCAGGGACAAACAAAGAAATTAGTCCACAATATAGTCAGCCTAACCAAATATTTGCTTTCCCAAATGCAGTGTCTGTGAAGAAAGTATTTTTCATCTGAGCAACGGATTGCATGTCATATGTCATGACGTTTAGGAAGCATGCCTAAGACATCAGAGCTGACTGCTCACACTAGAGACAGATGGGATATCCTGGAAAAACATTTATCTTTCAACAATTGAGAAGGATTCAAGTTCTCCATCACTAGTCAACAATGTAAATTTCTTCACTTGTAAGATAGGGATAATTTATCTCTTCTTAGGGTTGTTGTAAAGGAGTTTACTCAAATAAGGACTATGTACAATACCCAACATGTTATCAACACTCAGGTAAGAAGCGGTTCTCAAATTCTTTGCACCTAAGAATGCCCCAGTGTTTTTAACTCAGCAGGCTGCAGGTAAGCCCCCAGGAATCTGCTTTCATTAAAGCAGTCCAAGTGTTTGTAATACAGACTGTCTGTAGATTATGTTGAGAAATGCTAAAACTAATAACAGTTGTATTTATAAAAGTTGTCAGACTCAAAATGAAGTCACTCATGTTAGAAAAAAAAAAGTGACAAATACAGCTGGGCAGGGGCTCATTCCTTTAATCCCAGCACTTTGGGAGGCTGAGGTGGGAGGGTCTCCTGAGCCCAGGAGTTCATAAACAGTGTGGGCAACACAATGTGACCGTGTCTCTATAGTACATACATAAGAAATAACTTAAAAAGTGACAAAAAGAGCCAGAGAAGGCAATTAAGAAGGTTTCTCATGCTTGTATGTCTGATAAAACTATCATGAAAAACTGCAAAAACCACATCCTTGCACAAAGGTCATTGCAATCTTACACAAAAAGTATTTCTGCAAGGACAACTGCCCAGAAACTGCCTGTCCAGCTGGATATCTACCAGGCCATGTACCCCATTTGCTACTGCTGGGTGCTGGAGAATCTGGTAAAAGCACATTGAGAAGCAGATGAGGATTCTGCATGTTAATGGGTTTAATGGAGAGGATGCTGAAGAGGACCTGCAGACTGCAAGGAGCAACAGTGATGGAATATATTATCTCTAGATGAGGGCTACAGTTTCTCATCTTCCTGGGTATATCCTCTCTCAAGTCACATGACGGAATTACTCAGTCTTAGGAACTTCTAATAAGAATATTCTTCTGTTGTCAGGTGGGGGAGGGGGCAGTGGGCCCCTACTATCTGACCTTGAACTATGATTAAAAAAAAAATGAACTGAAATTTTTAATTGTTAAAAATGTCTTATGACAGCTATCCAAAAAGGCATGTATATAGGAAATGACTAATTGACAATCTACTGTAACAAAATTTGGCATTTGAGCAAAATATGACAAGTCCTTAGTGAGCAACCTACTGTGTACTAGATGTTGTGCTAAACCCTTGAATCCTACTAATACCTTGCCTGCATATATCTCTGTGACTCTGTTCTGCAAGTAAATATAAGTATTAACATTTGTGATAAATAAAAATTCTCTGTGTGTTTTAGCAAAACAAACAAAACAAAACAACAACAAAACCAGGCATCACCCTTGTCATCTATCTTTGTAGCCAAGGATTATTATTTCAAAATAATCACATAATTCTCACTTTTAAAAAAACACCTTTTTTTTTTCCATTACCTCCTGAACATGCATATAGTTTACTGTGGCATTTGTATTCCCACGGCAACACTCTATCCTCATATAAATCTACTTTTCTTTTAGATAGCCTCTCTGTGTTTGTTGTTTAGGTTGACCTATGTGGTGTCAGAAATAGAACCTGAAAAAGATAATGATTGAATGAAATTGGTGATTCTTGAACAGATGTGCAGTGGTCACTGGAAACTTTTGCACTTTCCTTTACTTCCTTGGCACACTTTTCTGCCCTAATGAGTCTTCCCTTAGGCTGACCCTACCTCTTTCACTAACGGCTTTTTGATATCAGTCAGGATCTGTTTTTTATATAGTTACCTTAATAAGGGACCATGCATCCCTCCTGGGGTGATAAAAGATGTTTTGTCTTTTGTGGTAAATCTTTTTTGGTGTGAAGACACCTGTCTTTCTGGATTGAGTACTCTGGTTCTACAGAATTTACATTTTATCTAAGAGGCATGTTTTTTCTGGTGAATTCACTTTTGATCTCTGTGCCTAGTTTAATATTTTGTTTAATTCATATGCTGAGCTTGAAATTTTTATGAACACTCTTATCTTGTTTTCTTTTGATTTGGTTTGATTCTTTTCCCTTGTCTTTTTCTAAAATTATTCTGAAAGCAAAAATACATTCTAAATGGTGGGTGCAGAAAGGCCAATTAAAAGCCATTAGTGCAATTGCTACCATGTAAAACACTGGTCTAATAGCCTGACATTTCCTGATAGTAATGGCAGGAATTTCTTTGCTCTCAAGAGATGAGTAAGAAACAGAATGGGTTTTTTAAACATAAAGGCATGGCAGGTTTTTGGGACTCCAGCTAGCCATATTTTATTGCCCATGCTTATGCATACTTTAAAATTGATAAACAACGTTATATCAAGAAAAATTCAGAGCTCAAATGTTCATTATTTAACTGTTTTTAAAGACCTGCAACTGTCATGCTAACATTTAGAACCTTCTAAGTTCTCTCTCTCTCTCTCTTTTTTTTTTTCTTACTGCCCACTTTGAATCTGCTGACTTTTTTTCTGCTGGGGTTGACGTAAAACTCACTGCTTATGGCATTCTAGTCAATATTTTTAAAAAAGTCTTAAAGGGGCTTTAAATTAATAGCTTCACAAATTATAAGCGCTCCATGGTTACCAACAACCTAGGCATCATTAGAAAATGTAAATTTAGGTTTACCTGACTAAAATTTGTTTATGGTGAAGAAATGATTTATTGAAAAATTAGTAACCTATAAAAAGAACTATATATATACATACATGTATATGCATATATATACACGCACACATATATATGTGCTAAACCCTTGAATCCTACTAATACCTTGCCTACATATATCTCTGTGACTCTGTTCTGCAAGTAAATATAAGTATTAACATTTGTGATAAATAAAAATTCTCTTTGCATGTTTTAGCAAAACAAACAAACGAAACAAAACAACAACAACAAAAACAAGGCATCACCCTTGTCATCTATCCTTGTAGCCAAGGATTATTATTTCAAAATAATCACATAATTCTCACTTAAAAAAAAACAACTTTTTTTCCATTACCTCCTGAATATGCATATAGTTTACTGTGGTATATATACACACACACATATATGTGTGTGTGTATATATATTATATATATATGCATATATGTATATATATTATATATATATGCATATATATGTCTGTATATATATAGTTCTTTTTATAGATTACTAATTTTTCAATAAATTATATATATTTCAATAAATTATACACACACATATATGTGTGTATATATACATATATTAATGTTAGGTTCTGAGGTCTAACCAGATCAAAATCTTGAACTCAGAACAATATAAGGCATCTCTGTCTGGCATAAAATATTTGCTTTTCCTGTCACACAAAGACCAATCCCCCAGTCCCCGCCAAAAACCTGACAAATCTTGCTAAAATTCTTTCTTGCCTGCATTTCTTAATTAAGCAAAACAGATATGCAAAAAAAAAAAAAAAAAAAGAGATAGATTTGTTACTAGTTCAACACTGTTTGGAGATTGTGTTTTTCTAATATAATTCAACCAGTCCTGGCTAAAATTTAAACAATGAAAAATTTAACCCTAAACTCATTTGAGACTGAATAAATAAAATAGAAATGTTAAAGAGGCTAAGAAAAACAAACAAACAAACAAGAAACAAAACAAAACTATTATATAAATTGCATTACCCAAAATTTTGGTTTGCAGCCTTCATTAGATTACCTATTGATTAAAGCTATCACATCTTTATTTGTGTGTGAATATATGTGTTTAGGTGTATTTATGTGTACAAACACATATTATGTTGAATGTTGTTTCTACATGGTAAAATCTTGGCATACTTGGCAAAAAATTTCTTAAGAAATTCTATTCACATTAGCTCAGATAAATGAGCATTCATATAAAATGTATAATAATCCATCTTTTAGTTCACATGACTTAAGTAAATCTAATAAATAAGCTGGTTTGAAAACTATCAATATATGAAACTGTAAATATCTTCAAAATTGTCAACATATGTTTTTGCCCAAGTGTAATGGTCGAAGTTTTATATTTGTCTTTGCTAGATGTTTTAGGGTGTTGAGGTTTGACACAAAGATTATAAAACTGTAAACCCAGACTAAAATAGAAGAATCTTTGTGCAGCTCTTTGTAATTAAGACTAGTTTAATAATGTTTGTTTGGCAAAAATAGCTGTATCTTCTAAGTTATAAGTTAATTATTCATATATTTATCTTTAAGATTTCTACATAGGTGAATAGCTGATATTCATAAGCTTTAAAAATAGGAAAATAACTAGAAATTACAGTTAGCTTTATTTCATATCTTAATATTCATAACAAAGCTCTGTAAACTGTAAAAAATTGAATAAATTAGACAATAGAAATGAGGTAAATGTTTGTAAATATAGTTTTCATGTAATTTGAAATCTTAAAGTTATATTATATTGAATGAAAAGATAGATATTCATTAAATGTGTGAGTCATTTCCAAATAAGATCATAAGATAAAACAAAATTCTGACCATAATGTATGTTTCTTTTGCTGGATTTTTAAATGACATAAAAAGACTAAATAGATTTGATTCTACAAATACACATAAAATTATGCTATGGAAAAATATGTTCCTAAAAATTATAAAAGTTTTTCTATATAAAATACTGATATGACAGATAATTGAAGATTTCTAGCTTCTTAGGTTTTCACTAAAATTTAAGGTTATTAAGTTAAAAATACTAATTAATATGTATAGAACTATAATATAAAATCTCTCAAAAAAGGAAGATGTATTTTAGCAAAAAATTGTAAGAAAGTCATAAAAGTGTATTCTTTATCAAGAAAAAAGAAAAATTTGTCCAATTTAGGGGCTATTTAAAGGTTTTTTTGCAAAATATAAATTTAAGAGGTATAAAAGGATAGGATAGAATGCAATGGAAAAGAACCAGTAAGTAGGAGAGAGACAAAGCTAGGAAAAAGTTATGGGTATGAAAATACACTTTTGCCAAAAAAAAGTTAATTAGAAGATATATATCTATATAGATCTATCAGAATAGATCTATATAGATAGATATATATATATCTAGATAGATCTAGATAGATCTAGATAGATAGATATATGTTACCTGACAAATAGAGCTGGGGAAAGCATGAAGAGAAGGCTGAGCTCAGGAGTTCAAGACCAGACTGGGCAACATGATGAAACCTTGTTTCTACAAAAATAATAAAAAATAAAATTGGCAAGTGTGGTGGGGTGTGCCTATAGGCCATGTTGCTCTAGAGGCTGAGGTGGGAAGATTGCTTGAGCTTGGGAGATTGAGGCTGCAGTGAGCCATGATAGCACCACCATTGCACTCCAGCCTGGGCAACAGAGTGAGACCATGTGTCAAGGGAAAAAAAAGCTTTCCTTATCACTTATTATATTTTACTATGTAGATGGTTTTTGGACTGGTTGTGAGGAAGAAGCACAATTTTCCATCTATATTTAACATTTGAATTAAGCAACTTACCTAAAATTCTCAGCAACACCATCATCTAAATAGAATTTAAGTTTGTCTTTCCCAGAATCTTTTATGTCAGAATATGAATTCCCAGGGTTACAGATTTCTGAAACCCCTCAGGATTTCACAGTTTGGAGAATAGCTAACAAGGCAATTAAGCAAAATTGTGTGTTGACAAATCAGGGATTATTACTAAGAAAGGAGGAAAAATTCTGGAGACTATGATTCCCTGGTGAAAAATGTAGTTCGTTGTAATTTTTATTCTCATTCTCCCTTGAGTTGCATAGAAGCTTAACTATAATATGTATACACATATATTGTGTGCATTATAAATATTCATATGTATATATCTGCCTATTAAAGCATGTATGACCTTCCTTACTAATGTTTCTACTGTATGTTGGATATATCTCATTTGTCCCTCCAAATCCATTCTCCATCCTTTTAAACTCCTTTTTTTTTGCTCCAAGATCTTCCCCTGTGTTAATTGCATCAGTGGGATCTTTGCTTTCTATTTAATAGGTTTACCCAATGGTTATCAATGGCAGGGAGGAGAGTGAAGGCAGAGGGTTTCCCCAAGGCTCTTTATCTGCAGAGATGGCACAGCTGGTGTATCCATGGCCTCAGACCATAGCTCCTAACAGGTGACCCTTTTTCAAAACTCTTTCTTCAGTGCCCATAACCTCTCTCTCTTCTTGTACCATTAAGAATAGAGGTGGCAACAGCTCTCAGAAGTTATTAGTCCTAGGGTATGTTAGTAAGGGTTCTGCAGAGAGACAGAACCAATAGGCAATAGATAGATAGATAGATAGATAGATAGATAGATAGATAGATAGATAGACATAGAGGTTGACAAGAGAAGGTTTATTAGTGACAGCAGATTACACATGTGGCATCAGTTACACTATATCTACCTTCATGTACTTTCAGACATCATCCTCAAGAGTTCAACTTGATCACTTTTACCTCAATAACTGTAACCTCTTTTGGTTTAACATTCAGTTAAACAGCTTAGAAAATTATTGCCATTATTCCAGGAACTCAAGCTATCACATTAAATCTCAAATCCTTATTGAATATGCCCAAGTCAATAAACTTGGCCATATGAAACTTAAATTTTTTTTCTTTGGTCCCATAAGAATCCATTCCTGCACCTGTTCCCCAGATACTTGCCAATAGAATTTGATAAGGTCCTGTAAATATTACCAGATCAGATTTTTTTTTTTGAGATGGGGTCTCACTCTGTTGCCCAGACTGGAGTGTAGTGGTGCAGTCTCAGCTCACTGCAACCTCTGCCTCCCGAGTTCAAGCAATTCTCCTGCCTCCTGAGTTCAAGCAATTCTCCTGCCTCAGTCTCCCGAGTAGCTGGGATTAGGTGCCTCCCACCTAATATATAATCTCCATTATATAGCTCCATCATATAGCTCCATTATAATCTTATGGGACCACCATCATATATGCAGTTCATCATTGACTGGATGTCATTCTGAATGGCATGACTGTACTTACATCTTTTTCCAAGCATTTTTGTGAATCATTTTCAGGCATTTACCAGAGTAATCCTACACTCTGCAAAACACATCCCAGACTTTTTGGCTTTGATATAGACTTTGAACTGACACTGATGTCTAGAGGTGGAAAAATACCAGTGAGATACATTCTCACCAGTGTGATGAGAAAGATTGTTTTGGCCTCAGTACATCGCTAGGTGGGTTCAATGGCACCAAGTATATAGTTCATACCCAAAATTATACTAGGTATAGATACACAGAAAGAAGCAGAATCTTCATTTTAGTTTCCTTTCTCTGACACTTGAAATGAAAATTATCGTTGTTGAAAGGTTCACATGCAAATGAAGTTCTTGAAATTGCTCCCTGTAAGACACTCTCTGCTATAACAGTAAACAACATTCAACATCACATCCCTGAGAGAAGCGCTTTTTGATGGAATCCCCAAGGACTCATGCCTGAGTTCCAGAAATAAAGGGATGAGAAAACACTGTGTCAAGCAAAATACTGTATATTTGAATGTCCGAAAACCTGCAAGTTACCTCTTTATTGTGCCATGGGAATAGTGTATCACCATTGCAAGTGGATTTGAAGAAAAATTCCTCCACCCAACTCACCCAGTGCTCATTCATGCAAGCCCACTCTTGAAGTTCAGAATGGAGGAAGGACTGATGGAAGACAAGGGACAAAGATCATCACAAAGCACCCTAGATTTGTGAGGGACCACACATGCAGTGTAGCAGACAGAGCTGCTCAGGAAAAGCTTGTCCTGGGGCAGGGGCCAGAGGTCATTTTGGGGAAAGATAGAAAGACCAATGATTGCTTATATCTAACATATGCATGACTCTTCTGTGATTAAGATCTCCTTAAACAGATTGAAAAGATGAGATCTGGGTAGTCTCTACCTCTGTAGGTAGAAATTGAATCAGAGGCTTTGTAGTTGTTGTTTAATTGTGACCCTATTAAACATCACTAGCCCCTCTCACCAACCTCACACCAATATGGCAACTCTACGAGTTAATGAGTCAGGTTTCTTTGCAGGATACATAAAGGTCATATGTTACAGCCTTTCTCTCTAGGGACATCTTCTGCTACCCACCACCAGCATGTCCTTGTTAGTGCTGACTCACAGAACTCTGTGCTTTAACTGGGAAAACCTCCAGTATTACCACCTGTAATATTTGTCTGTGGTTTTCTTCTGTTGTTATGTCCTTTGCTGGCTTTGGTATCAGCACGATATTGGCCTCATAAAATGAGGTAGGGAAGATTCCTTCTTTCTCAATCTTTTGAAATAGTTTCAGTAGGACTGATATCAATTCTCTGAATGTCTGGGAGGATTCATCTGTGAATCCATCTGGCTCTGGACATTTTTCTCATTGGCAAATTTTTTATTACTAATTCCATGTCACTGCTTGTTATTGGACTGTTTCTATTTCTTCCTGATTCAAGCTATGAGAGTTGTATATTTTCAAAAATTTATCTATTTCCTTTAGATTCTCTAGTTGGTGTGCATAGAGATGCTTGTAGTTGTATTGAATGATCTTTAGTGTTTCTGTGGTATTGGTTGTAATGTCTCCATTTTCATTTCAAATTGAGCTTTTTCGAATCTTCTCTCTTCTTGGTTAATAGCTAATGATCTGCTAATTTTATCTTTTTAAAAAACCAAATTTTTTTTTTTGGTTTAATTTCATTTAGTTCTGCCGTGATCTTTGTTATTTCTTTTCTTCTGCTGGCTTTGGGTTTGGTTTGTTCTCGTTTCTCTACTTGCTTGAGATGTAACATTAGGTTGCCAATTTGTGATCTTTCAGACAGAGTGATGTATGCATTTAGCACTATAAACTTTTCTCTTAGCACTGTTTTTGTTGCATCCTAGAAGTTTTGATAATTTGTGTCACTGTTATCATTAATTTTGAAGAATTTTAAAATTTCAATCTTGATTCCATTGTTAAACCAAAAATCATTCAGGAGCTGATTGTTTAATTTCCATGTGTTTATATAGTTTTGAGAATTACTTTTAGAATTGATTTCTAATTTTGTTCTCTTGTGGTCTGAGAAGATACTTGATATGATTTTGATATTTTTACATTTGTTGAGACTTGTTTGTGGCCTATCATATGGTCTATCTTGGAGATGTTTCATGTGCTAATGAGAAGAATGTATATTCAGCTTTTGGGTGGAATGTTCTGTAGATATCTGTTAAGTCCATTTTTTTTTTTTCTGGAGTACAGCTTAAAGCCCAGTGGGTTTTTTTTGTTTTTTTTTTTTTGTTTTTTTTTTTTTTACTTTCTGCCTAGGTGATCTGTCTAGTATTGTCAGCAGAGTACTGAAGTTTCTCATTACTATTCTGTTGCTCTCTATCTCTTTTCTTAGGTCTAGTAGCAATTGTTTCATGAATCTAGGAGCTCCAGAGTTAGGTGCATATATATTTATAATTGTTACATCTTCTTGTTGGATTGATCTTTTTATCATTATGTAATGACCTTCTTTCACTTTTTTTTTTTTACTGTTGTTGCTTTAGAGTCTGTTTTATCTGATACAAGAATAGCTATTCATGCTTGCTTTTGGTTTCCATTTACATGGAATATATTTTTCACCCCTTTACTTTGAGTCTGTAAGAATCCTTACATGTTAGGTGTGTCTCTTGAAGACAGCAGATATTTGGTTTGTGATTTTTAAAAAAATGTATTCTGCTATTCTGTATTCACATTCAGTGTTAATATTGAGATGTGAGGTACTGTTCCAGTTATCATGTTGATTGCTACGTAATGACTTTGTTTTCTTTATTGTGTTACTGTTTTAAAGGACCTATGAATTTTATGCTTTCAAGACATTCTATTCTGATGCATATCAACCTTTTGTTCAAGATTTAGAAATCCTTTTAGCATTTCCTTTCTGGTAGTGACAAATTTCCTCAAGCTTTGCTTATCTGAGAAAGACTTTATTTCTCTTTCATTTATGAAACTTAGTTTTGCTGCATAAAATATTCTTGGCTGACTGTTATTTTGTTTAAGGAGGCTAAAGATAGGACCCCTGTCTTTTCTGGCTTGTGAGGTTTCTGCTAAGAAGTCTGCTGTTAGTCTGATAGGTTTG
The DNA here is from genome assembly GCA_963573385.1 of Cacajao melanocephalus. Classification (NCBI taxonomy): domain Eukaryota; kingdom Metazoa; phylum Chordata; class Mammalia; order Primates; family Pitheciidae; genus Cacajao; species Cacajao melanocephalus. The sequence continues at coordinate 6,118 of CAUYLG010075157.1, read as the reverse complement.
TTTTATAAGTTACTAGATGCATTTTTTCTTACTGCTGTTAGAGTTCTTTCATTTATGTTGACTTTAGATAGCACAATGAGTATAGGCCTTGTTGATGACTTTTTTTCAGTAACTCCCCCAGGAGTTCTTTGAGCTTCTTGTATATAGTTTTCTAAATGCCTTGCAAGGCCAGGGAAGTTTTCCTCAATTATTCCCTTAAATAAGTTTTCCAAACTTTTTGCCTTTCCTTCTTACTCAAGATCAAAAATTATTTTTTAGGCTTGGGTGTTTTACATAATCTCATATGTCTTGAAGACTTTGTTATTTTTTTTAAGTTCTTTTTTCTTTAGTTTTGTCTGATTGGGTTAATTCAAATCCTTGTTTTCAAATTCTGAAATTCTTTCTTCTATTCAGTCTAGTCTATTGTTAAAATTTTCTACTGCATTTTGCAATTCCTTAAATATGTCTTTCACTTACAACAGTTCTGATTTTTTTTCTTCAAAATATCTATCTGTTTAGAAAATTTTTCATTTGTATGGTTGTTTTAAAAATTTTCTTACACTGGTTTTTATCTTTTTCTTCTATATCTTTAAGTAGCTTAATAATCAATCTTTTGAATTCTTCACCTGGTATGTCAAAAATTTCATCTTGATTTGGATGCATTTCTAGAGAGCTCATGTGATGTTTTGCATGTGTTATAGAACCCTGTTTGTTCACTTCATCAGAATTGTTTTTCTGGTTTCTTATCAGTTGGGTAGACTATTAATTCTAATTATTTTTAAACTTATTTTTGATTTGACTGTCTTTCTTTTTTAAAATTTCTTTTTACCCTCTTGAGGATATGACTTTGCTGTTTGTAGTTTATTATAGTAATCTAGTTCAGCTCTGAAAGTTTTAAGGGTTAAAGACTGTATGATTCTTTGGTTATAGAGTCTTTATATAGTGGCTTTTTCAGATGCTGATTGTAGTAGCAATGTTCTTAGTTTGTGAGCAGGTTCACTGTCTCCTGTGGGGCTGGAATGACAGAGGTCTCATGAAGCTTATCTTGTTACCCAGTAATGTGCATTTATTTATTTCCCCAGTACTTTATTCACTGTATTGAACAGTTCAGGCTTCAGGCCAGCAGGAGGTATTCATGTGTATAAAGAAGTTATGACAAACGCAAGTGGGTAAATGCAATATCCCATGGTAGGCAGAGGTCCCAATCCTGACAGAGACAGCTGGGGGAGCCCTCAGTGAGGGCTCACACAGTGAGGTCTTTACAGAGGGTAGGGAGGGAGCAATGTTGGCTCTCCTAACCAGACCATCAGGAAAGTGATCCACCTCCCAATCATACGAGTCACACACTTGACCTAGTGTTCCATTTATTCAGATCAGAAGAGCCCCTCTTTTCATCTGCAGGAATGCTGATGTTCCACGTAGAGAGGAATTGTGACTCTACCTCTCAGGCAAGCCTGAACCTGGATGGCACTCCTCCTGTGGGGATGTAGTTACCCTGAAAAGTTCCAGAAATGCTACAGGTGCAAACTCACTGAGCTCCATTGGGAGAAGCTCCACCTGTGTCCACAATGGTGGGTGAGAGGTAGAAGAAGTAACCTTCTCCAGACCCTTGGCATGCACTAGGGCTGCCTGACTACTGAAGTAGAGCTACAGATTTTCCCCACTGATCCAAGCATTGCACTTTTCCCTCTGCTGAAATTTACCACAATTGGAAAGTGTGAGACCCAAGGCCTACCATCTGGATTCTTTTGTTGCATGAGGTGCTCTCTTGATGTAGTGCACTTCCTGTTCCCCAAGGAATAGGAGCTCCTCAGGGATAGACTACTGTGAATTCTGCTTCTCCTCTGGGTTTAGACACCTGGTGTGGCTGCTACACTCTGGGCTGGTGCTGGGAATGTCTGCACGTGATCCAGCAATGTGACCTGTCCTCATGTCTCCCAGCAGCAGATATCAGCACAAGATCTGATGGGGTGGTAGGGAAGTGATGTAGACTCTGTAAGATGCCCTTGATTACAAATAGCCTTAGTATGTTGGCTTTCTCAGAAACCCGTTATAGTAATAATGAATAGGTCATATGGGCAGATATCATAATGTACTGCAGATACCATAATTGACAGGCTTCACATAGGAGGTTGTATGCCAGCTGTGGTGGTAACAGTGGGATTTGTGCTTGACTTATGTTACCCAGAGGAGGTACTCTGGTGTTTCAAGCAATGAACATGGCCATAGAGCTCTCAAAAGTCTCTGTTCTTCGTGTTCAGTTACGAGGTTGGTTAGTAGGCAAAGTTAGGTGAGGGCTGAGTCAGGCAACTCTGTACTCTGGCTGCACATGTGTGGGCACATGCAGCTACCCCAATGAGGATTGGATGGCAGTTCCATGGCCACTAGATTGATGTTTCAGTGAGGAGTATAGCTGCCTCTGCTGAACAGAATAGTCCACAGGGGAGTGGGGAGTAGTAGGCCTCAGTAAGCCCTACCCAGCTCCCACACACATGGCAAGACAGGTATCACACCTGCAGTATTACACCTGCGGCAGTTACTTGGGTTTCAGGCAGCCGGCACTCAGAACTCAAATAGACCCCAGGCCATTGACCTTCCTAAGGGAGACACACCACTGCTTTCAGATGTCTCTCCCATTCTTCCCGTGAAGCAGAGACACCCAACTTCTGTGCGCGTAAGGCTTTAGCAAACTTTCTACTTATGCCTCAGTTCTGGACAATGGGTTTTATCCCCATTCAGGATTATATTACAGATCTCAGTTGGGAGCTTCTCTTACTGCCCCACTGAAGTTAGCTGACTGACTTCTGCAAAGTTCTCTGTGAGGTAGGATTAGGAATAGCTTCCCTCTGTCCCCACTGGTGACTGGGAGTGCATACAAAGCATGTCCTGATGCTGCTCCTTCTCATTTACTCCCCACTGCTCAGTAGGTCAGCTCCAGTGCTGGGTAGCATTAAGGCCTTCCTCCGTGGCCTGGATTGCCAGGTTCCCTAGTGGGCGTGTATACCCTGATGTAGTTCCTCCCCCTCTCATGCTCTGGAAACTCACAATTTTCCACCTGGTGTGGTGAAGGCTGCAGCCACAACTTCTTTCAAAGGGTCTGTGGTTTCTTTCAGTTTTCCTGTTAAGTTCCTGTGTTGCTTCTTGGAAAAAAACCTCACAGCATGTCTCTGTACTATTCAGTCTGTCCAAGCGTAAGACGCACACTAACCAAACCTCCAATCTACCATCTTGAAAAACTACTAACAAGTCAATCTTAAATAAGAAAACCAATCAGTTAATGGCCAAAATAGAAAAAAGAAGCAAAAGAATAGACCTCCCTAAGCAAGAAGAACTTCTCTGGCACTCTGCTCTTGGACTTAATCTGCACCATTGACTCTCCTGAGTCTCTAAGCTGCCAGCCTGGAAGTGCACCCACAGCTCTCCTTGGTCTCAAGTCTCCTATGCCACACTGCAGATTTAGACTTGCCACTCTTCAAAAATTAATATGTGTATATTGTAAATATTATATGCAAATTGAATAAACACACTCATATGCACACATTCTATTGGTTCTGCATTTCTGAAGAATCCAGACTAATACAACCACTAGGAGTTGTGCATTTTTCAAAAGACATTAAGTTTAAGAAAATTTTTGTAAGGAAGAGACCACCCATATGCTTTCGTACTTTTAAAAATGTTTTATTTACAAAAACATATATAAGAAAAATCTTACCATTTTATCTCAAGAATTTAAACTTTATTTTTGACCTCAGTAATCAAATTCTCTTAGGAATTTATGTTTTAATTTCAAATTAATATAAAATATTTTTCTGAATACTTCAAATTAATAATTTTCAGATGAAACATTTCCAAAAGTGAGTGAAAAACTTACTGCTAAATTTACACTTAAACAGATTTCTAAATTATTTTATAAAACATCTGGCCACATGCTTAATTATATTTTATGTTATTCTTTATTTTTATGTCTTCCTAACATTATTATTAGCTGTACTTTACCTTTTCACTAAGGTCTCTGTAATATGACTTAGACATGATTCCAGAGCTAACTTCCAAGCATAAAGCAATGTAAATATGCATGTAGGCCAGCCATGTTTACAATGTATGGGCATAGTCTTATTTGAAGAATAAATTTTGGTAGCCTCCCCTAAAAATATTAGAAAAGAAGCCCTCAAGTAGTTTGAGGACTCTCCTCTATAGTTACCTGTCAGGGTTTATGACACAATGGTGTTGTAAGAATAGTTGTGTCACATCAGTTTTACTTTCTGTAATTGATGCTTCCCTCTGAAATGATGTATTTTCTAGTTACATCTAGTTAAGCAACATAAAGTAATTGATTTACTGCCACTATAATATACTGAGTCTGTTAACATTGCTTTAAAGAATGTATTTTATAGGAATTTTAATATCATTAGTGGGACATGGAACACGTATTTTAGACAACCAGAAGACTGGGTTGGCATAAATAGCACTCCTTTTTAGAAAATTGCCTAAATTGAGCATCTTAGAATTACACTGTTGGACTCTGTTTTGGCTGTGTTACTGAGTGTTACAACTTGTATTGATTTTATTTCTTGCACCCACTTACCATGTTAATGTCCATGATTGCCAATGTGGATTTACTCTTTCTCCTCTGTGTGACTCTCCTACATTTTCTGGGTTTACCTACCTGATTCAGTTTCTTGCATTTTCTTTCTTTACTGCTTATGCCAATTCAAACAAGGAAGTATGTATGTTTATAAACAAATTACATTAGTCCTGTCTTACATTGAAAAACTAATCAAAATTAAATGCCACTTGTCATATTCATCTTTTTGTTTTTTTAATTTTTTATTGATAAATCATAATTTTATATGTTTGTGGGAGTAAAATACAATGCTTCAGTATATGTATACATTGTGGATTGAACATCTCAGACTAATTATTATGCCCATCACCTCGTATACTTATTATTGCTTTGTGGTGAGAACATTTAAGATCCACTGTTTAAGTGATTTTGAAATACACAATACATTACTATTAACTGTAGTCACCTTGTCCTGCAATAGTTCACCAGAACTGATTCCTCATATCTACCTGAAACTTTGTTCCCTTTAATCAACAATTCTCCTTTCTCCACTCACCCTGCCCCAGTCACTGGCAACTACTATTCTATATGGACCAGTCAACCAAATCTTAAGCTAATGAGGTAAGCTGTTTATCACTTCATGAAGATACAGGAGAGGCTTTGGGCCTAAGTTTTATGTTTGTTTTTAATTTAGAGAGACAAGACATTCACCTCAAATTCTTATATATTCAGAATTTTTCTTCTAAATTTTCCTAATTTTCTTGTATTACATGTCTGCAACGGTCACATATTATGGGTGGGATTGGTCATGATGGAGCGCAATGGTAACTCTGCTTGAAATACAAAAAACAAAAACAAAAACAAAAACCCTCAATCTCAAATTGTCTTTGTTTCTCCTCTGGTAGAGATAATCTTGATTTATGGGAGGATTTTATTCAGAACCTCTTTCACATCCTTATTCCTTAGGCTGTAGATCATGGGATTCAACATGGGGAATACCACAGTGTAGAATGTAGAAACTACTTTGTCTGATTCAAAGGAATAGCTAGATCCCCGGGGGAAAGCGTAGATGTAGAGAATGGAGCCATAGTATAAAGTGACAGAGGTCAGATGGGAAGAGCACGTGGAGAAGGCTTTGAGACAACCCTGGGAGGAGGAGATCCTTAAGACAGTGGCAATGATAAAGAGGTAAGAGGCCAGGATGAGCATGGCAGGGAAGATGACGTTGGAGGCCAGCAGGAAATACATCAGAACCATATAGCCACCCTTCTCGCCACAGGCCAGCTTCACCAAGGGAAGCAAATCACAGAAAAAGTCATCAATGATGTTTTCACGGCAGAAGTGAAAGGAAAATGTCTTTTTGGTGATGACTGAAGAGTTAATAAAGCCCCCCAAATATGAGGCCGCTACCAGAGATGCACATAGCTTTATGGACATGGCCCGAGCATAAAGCAGGGGCTTGGAGATGGCCATGTAGCGGTCATAAGCCATGGCAGCCAGCAGGTAGCACTCACTATAGGCCAGCCCAGCAGAGAAGAAAAACTGACACAGGCAGCCAGCAAAGGAGATGCTTTT
>CAUYLG010075156.1:0-143344 GCA_963573385.1 Cacajao melanocephalus | reverse complement strand
TGGCTCCTCCGCCGGGAATCTCCTAGTCTGTGGGCAACAAAAATTCGTCTGAAAGTGCGGCGTCCACTCGCTCTCTGCGCTTTCACTGGGAGCTACAATCCTGAGCTGTTGTTAATCGGCCATCTTGGATCTCTCTCCCCTAGATGGTATTTATGTAAAAATTTTGTGATTCATTATTTTTTAAAAATTGTATCTAATTTTTTATTTTCTTTCTTAAGGTTATATACTTTTCTGGATATTTTATAATGACATTTTTTTTAATCCAGAGAGAAGTTGAAAGAATTATGAACACCTGTATTTTCAGCAACTAGTTCCACAATTAGCACCTTGTCACATATTTCTCTAATTATTCATTTTCTATTTTCTATTTTCACCTCATCACATCTTTCTCTAATTATTCATCTCACAGTTTATAGATCTACATTATTTTTATGTGATTAAAAAAGTTAAATGTAGACATCATTATACTCTACCCCGGAACACTTTCACTGCCTTCAGGTAGTTGTTTTTTATACTTTGAAAGAAAGTTTAGAGTTGTTACATGTAGGAAGTTTGATTCAAAAGGAACATTCCTGTCAGTAGTAGAAATGAAATCCTCAAGTTGCTTTTTATTTTTTGAATTTTTTTGTAGACTTTTTCTAAATGAAGGAAAAAGAGACACAAGAATAGGCCTAGGTATTAGAATCTTTTTATTAAATAATTTGACCATGGGAGAAGCCTTTTTCAGCCGTCTGGTTAGAAAAGATTGTTTTAAGCTTCTAGTAGCTGTTAATTTAACTCCAGCGTCTTTCTGTTTTCTACTCTATTTGAGCTTGACTTCTTCAACCTGTTTCCCTAGTTTTTGTCTTTGTTTCTCTTTGTCTCTGTCTCCTCTCTTTCTCTCTCTCTTGTTTTTGCTCTCTCATTTCCTTTAATGCATTTTTCAATTCTAAAAGTAAAGTCTTTGTCTTCTACCACACGAATTCATCTTTCTACAGTAGCCAGTACGTTCAATGTTTCCACCATGCCTCTGTTATGCTTCTCGGTTTAGCAAATTTCTTCTTCTACATATCTATTATGCTTCTTGGTTTAGCCAGTTTCTTAATATACTTGCAATGCTTCCTGATTTCAAAGAATTTTTTTTTTCTGGACCATATGCCCTAAGTTCCATAGATGTTGTATTTTGTTCTTCTTTATTTTGATAATGGATCCAAAAATGGTCGGGCTCAGTGGCTCATGCCTGTAATCCCAGCACTTTGGGAGGCCCGAGGCAGGTGGATTGCCTGAGCTCTGGAGTTTGAGACCAGCCTGGACAACATGGTGAAACCCCATCTCTACTAAAATACAAAAAATTAGCTGGGCATGGCAGCATGCACCTTAGTCCCAGCTACTCGGGTGGCTGAGGCAGGAGAATTGCAAAAACCTGGGAGGCTGAGGTTGCAGTGAGCTGAGATTGTACCACTGCACTCCAGCCTGGGTGACAGAGCGAGACTCTATCTCAAAAAAAAAAAGATCTAAAAATATGTTCTAAAATAATGTGTTTCTATAAAAATTTAGTTCAGAAAGTCACCTTTTTTTGATCACATGCTTCATTTCATGGGAGGAGAGAGTTTTTCTGTTTGTTCATCCTGAGGGCCCCTCCTCCTCCCTGTCGTTCGCCTTCAGTGTCTCACTACTTTGGAAAAGCTCATATCTCAGAGGCATCCTTCTGACTTAGGATGCCTGTTTATGAGAGACATTCTGGCACTACATGAAATTTCTCTTTGTCTAGCCTCAGTGTGTAGAAGAAGTCTTGCCATGGGGCCGTGGAGATTGTTACAGTAGGTTCCAGCAGGGGGCAACCAGCATGTCACCACACATGCCTTCTGCTTGTAGCTGGTATTAATCCTGGGCTGCAGATTCAGTTATACAAGAGTATTAACTGTCAGTTTTTTAGGTCAGTTTCATTTTTGATTCTGAAACCCTATTCTGTCAGATTATAGGAAAAGAAAGCAGGAATCTTGGTTCAGTCTCCACCTTTTGGAATTTAGACCATTATCCATAGTTTCTGGTAATGTGACCACGTTGGAGACTAGATGGCATCTGGTACTTGGTCAGCCTACCCTCCTATGAACCACAGAGGCATCTTTTTTTTCTGGGCATCAAGATCCTCTAGGACCAGTAATTTGTTGCTGTTTCATTACCATTTATTGAGTAATTTGTGTTAAAATGCTATTGCGTAACATTGCCAATATCCTTCCTCTAGAATTGTGTTTTTCCTCACTGAAAGGAATACAGGACCCCCTTTTATTTTGTTTTTTAGTTCCTTTTGGCACTGTGACTCATCTATTCCTTCCTTTCTCTCCTTCCTTTCTTATTTTCTTTCTCTCTTTGTACCTTTATCTCCTTCTCCACTATCTGTCTTTCTTTCTCTTCATCTTGTGTCCAGCAAGCATATTTCCATTTTGAAACTAAACATGCACATGATGACTTCATGTTAGTGGTTTGTTTCCAGGATCTTCTCCTGGTATATCCAAAGCAATATACTATTTCATGGGAGGGGAATGGCTTTATAAAGCTTTTGTATCTGCTCTCTCACAATCATTTCTGGGGAGTCCAGGGATTTGGATAACAACTTTCTTCATTTTCAAATCTGAATCAGCACTCTGGTTTCTTGGCTACTTCCTGGAGATCTGGAAGAATGATAGGTGCTGGCTTTCATTAGGATACAACTTAATCTAAAGGCCTCTAATCACTTTTTAGGATATGTTTCAAACAACCTAAACAAGGGGCACCAAATAAACTGCAAGCTTTGTATTTTTTTAGAATAACTATTATATGGAATAATTAAACTGACAGAGTCAAGAGGACCTTTTCAATACTAATGAATAAAGATTGGATTCTTTAAAAGAAAAACATTTATAGCCAACAGGGATTCTAAATTTATTATTTGGCTTAAAAATTTCAATATTGCTGTCATCAGGATTTCTCATTTGAGCTCAGTTCATAATGATTCTAGGTTTGATCATATTTTAAACTTGTATCACTCTAAAATGTTAGGTTAAAATATGAAATTACAGCCTATGGCAGTCAAATAATGTTGACAACCAACCAGTAACTTCATATGTTTAGGTAATAGGTAAGGCTTTGCTTTATGCATCTTTTAGTGAGTGTATTATACATCTACTTATGATAGACACATTTAAGAAGAGGAATGGGAGGCTGAGGCATGAGAATCACTTGAACCTGGGAGGCAGAGGTGAGACTGGGTAACAGAGTGAGACTGTTTCCAAAATGACAGAGAGAGAGAGAGAGAGAGGGAGAGAGAGAGAGGAGGGAAGAAGAAAGGAAGGAAGGAGGGAGGGAAGGGAAGGAAGGAAAGAAAGGAAGGGAAGGAAAGAAGGGAAAGAAGGAAATAAGGAAGGAAGGAAGGAAGGAAGGAAAGACAGAAGGAAAGAAAGAAAGCAAGGAAACTCTGCCGTTTATTCTTGCTGAGATGCTGTTCGAGACAGGTGGTATACCACCTCAGCTGGCCAGCTAGGCAACTCCTTTTCCAAGGAATGTCTTGGGAACCTGCATCCATTCTTCCTCACATGTCTTCCTTCCTCTTCACCAGAAAAAAAAAGACTGGGGAAGTCTTGTTTTGGAATGGATTTTCTCATATTTTTGAACTGAGAGATAAAGATTGTATTCCTAACAAATTACATTTTGATTTTTAAAATTTCCACCGACCACACAGCAAATCCAGAGCAAGCATTTTTCCCTATATTTTTCATCTCTTGAGGGTAGAGGACTTTAATGAACTGGATGTGTAATTCAGAAAATATGTAACCTTTAATAAATCATATGAGTTCCTTCCTAGAAGAAATGGGCTGGATTTCAGTTTTGGATGAGAGGTTTCTGTTTCTCAGACTGTGAGACTAACCCGGGAGTGGCCCCAGACTCTGCTTGGTCTTTTATTCTCCTACTCAAGCAGAGGTCTGAGATCACATTTGGGATGGAGGAATAGCACACTCATATATCGGCAACACCTGCTATGCATGAACAAGTGCAGAGTGACTGGCTGGTGTCACACAGGTTCTATCTCTATACTTGCCTTTACAAAATTGATTTAAAAAAAGAGTAGAGATAGTAAAATTCCTTGAAAAGGTATTTTAAAATATAATGACACTAAAAGAGGATACTCAGTTATTTAAATTTAATATGTTCATTATCTGGTCATGTGGGAAAGGAAATATCTGAAGTAGATGAGGTATGTGGGCAGGTAGATTTGTGATGTATATGCCAACATGGCCAGAGGAGAGAAGGAGACGAACATAAGGCCAAAAAAAAAAAAAAGTTACAGAACTATGGGAATATTTTTAGGGAGGCTAAAGATCATGATCCATTAAAGCTAGTGGAAATATTATATAAAGGAAAAATGCTTTATAGTAATAAGTCAGACAAGAAGATAAATTGGAAAAAAAAAGCAACACATCTCATAGGGGCATAGTAAGAAGTTTTGCAATGGCACAGACATTCAATCCTCATTTTACCTCAGTCTTCTTTCCCAAGCAACCTGATCATCAATCTGGAAGTGTCAAGCAAACATCATTAAGGGGTGAATTAAAGTTGTGTCTACAACATTAAGATAAGTCAAGTGTTGGCAAATTTCTGTAAAGACCTAGAATGTAAATACTTTTGGCTTTACAAGCCTTATGGTCTCTGTTGCAACTACTCAACTCTGCAGCTGTAGCAGAAAAGCCTATGTAGACAATAAAAATGAATTACTGTGGCTTCGTTCCAGTAGATCTTAATTTATGGACACTAAATTTTGAATTACATGTAATTTTCACATGTCAGGCAATGTTATTTGGCCTTTCATTTTTTCAACCATTTAAAAATGTTTTTTTAAAAATTTGTGTTTTAATCCCTCTAAAAATATGCAACAGGCCAAAGTAGGCTTGTGGGCCACAGTCTGAGGATGCTGAAATGAAATATCACTTAGTCATTTTTAATGTGGTGATGAAATTTTCTACTATTAAATGAAATATACTAGCATGCTGAAAAGCATGGAGATATGACTAAGGAACCATCCATCCATAACAGATGGTGTTGGCTGAGTGAAGGATCAAATTGGAGACAAACTTGTGTACTAACGTTCTAAAAGGTGGTAAATTGTCACTTCTGGGAACCATAGAGCAGAATGTGTGAGATCAATCACTGAAGTATATTGGAACACATTATTAAACGAGCAGATACACGAAGAATTGATTATTCCCTAGAGTGAATGACAAAAATAAATATCAAACTCTAAAAAAATTGGCAGACTACATTATTTAAATAGGATAAGTGGCATAGATATAGGGTATATTGAGATTGCAGGAAAATATTAGGCAAAAATATTCAATATATACTACTGAAAAAAATTGGCTAAATAATAGTATAATTATATAGGGTCATAATTACTTGAACAATGGTCAAGTAAACTAATTGATGAATTTATGTTCCAATGACTCTGTCAAATAAACCTTATTATGATGCTAAGTTAATATTTAGCCTAAATGCCAGCTCTGCATTCTAAATTGCCTTTTGCCTGAATATCAGCTTGAATACTAAAGCTATGCACCTCAGATTTTCAAATGACTGTTTAACAAGGGCTTCTGTCTTAGTCATTTTGCTGAACAGAATACCAAAGACTGCATAACCTATAAAGAAAAGAAGCTTATTTCTCATGGTTCTGGAGACTGGGAAGTCCAAGTTGAAGGACTGCATCTGGTGAGGGCCTTTCTGTTACATCATCCCATGGCAGTAGGGAGAAGGGTAAGGGAGTGTGCAAGAACAAGAGGGAAAGAGGACAAACTCATCCTTGCATCTGGGGCCCACTCTTCCATAACTAACCCACTCCAGGGATAATGCATTGATCCAATCATGAGAGTGCAGCCCTCATGACCTAATCACCTCTTAAAGGTCCCACCTCTTAACCATCACAATGAAAATTAAATTTCAAAATAAATTTTGGAGTGAACATTCACACCAAAGCAGATTCCAAAAGAATCATGTTTAAAATACCCCAGATTATGACATTATAAATCCAAACCAAATATAAAGCAGATATAAAAGCAAAAATTTGGGTTAAAACAAGCCCTTTTATTTACAAGTATAGATGGCAAGGAACTTAGCATAACTGCTTTTGTCTTTGGGTTGTGTGTGAGTGAGTGGGTGGATATGTGTTATTTTTCCAAAAGAGACTAGGAGATTGTAGTTAATTATAAACTCATAGTTAGCCAGTGGTCTGACACTTTTATAAAGATATGTAGTGTGTTTTCTTTGCTTTTTCCAACACCTTGTGTTGCAATTTAGGGCACTGTAAAGTAAAGGAAGAATTGTGTTCAATTGTGATTTGAAAATTTTTCTCATCAAGATGATAACTCAGAAGCATTTTTGATAATCATTTTGCCCAGTGAGATTATGTCTTTGGATAGCTTGGTTGGGTCAAATTTTCATAAATTGCTAGACTATTCATAATGGGCCATCTGCAGTTTTAACTATTCAGTTGATTCATCCAACTGAATATTAAATTTACCAGACCATCAACGTAAGAGGCAACAGGGCTTGGCAACACAAAACATACTGATGATGGTAAGAATATTAAGAAACTTAGGATCTTGTAATGGAGTTTCTAGTAATTCACTTTCTAGCGTTGTGCCAATTGTTTAACCACTTTGAAGATGAGGGCTTCAGTTTGTCTCTAACAGAAGTATGTTTGTAATTGGGGATGAGGCGAGGTTGTCACCTTCCCTGTATTCATGACTCTACTCTCTTCCTGGGTCTAGTCAGCCTCACAGTCTTTAACACAGAAACAGGCTCAGAATTGATAGATTTGACATGGGATTTGAAGAATATTTGCAATGTTTGAGTGGGGTAATCTACAGAGTTCCTTCCCAGCCTAAGTTTAGAGATGCTTTTCAAATTTGAGGGTTTTAATATTTTATTATTACTGTTGTGTTTTCCGACTTCTCTCTGTCATATGTCACTCTTTTGTGGAATATTATAGAGTCAATCCTAATAGTTTGTCAATGTTTTAATATTTTGTCATTGTTTTAAAACAGTTCCAATTTCGCTAGAATAAACCTTGGGAGTTTTGCAAAAACTACTCCTTCAGAATCTTCTAACAGCCATTCTAAAATCTGAAGTTGGGTATCTAGAAAACTACTATAATCAATGTTATATAAAAATCTATAATGTAGAATTTCTTCACCCAAAAGATGTTAAGGTGAATCAATATATCTGTGGGATGAGGATAATTCTGTTATCTTAGGGTGATAATTGGAACATTAATTTCCCACTCTAAATTCAAACTAACCTTCTGTCCAATATTCACTATCTCTACAATTCAATATAGCAGTCATTCATTAATTTCAACTCAATGGAGTTTGAGTTCCTAATTTGGAGACACAGCAACACAACTTAATAAAGCCTACTGACAACCTTCCCATTTTCCTTCCGTGTTTTTGCTCAGAGTTCCATTCTCTGTGTATTTCCTTTTCACTTGCTCCTTTTATGCTCCCCTTCTGTTCCACACGTTTATGTTTCCTTTGCTCCACAGTCCCTAAGCTGCATTGTCCCATAAATCATTGTAGTTACTCATGGACGTAAAGACATATGCAGTGGCTGTCTGCCCAGATGTATAAAGATGTTGTGTATGTAATATATGAGAGGCATTTAGCAATATTTTGAAATTATGCAGCTTTGATGTTTGGTTCTTGGTTCTATTCCAACAAGGGTTTTCCTCCTGCATGTATCAAACTGCTAGAGGCCATTTTATCCTCCTGGCCACTCTCTTTCTCTTGGATACACCAGTGGCACAGGATGCAAGCCTTGCCTCTGTGTGTGTCCCTTAAATTTGTGCTGTAGGGCATGTCCAATGCCATTCTTAATTTTAATCTGTTTAAGGCTCTGCCAAATAAAATGCCATTAACAACATTTATAGTTAATGAAACCAATACTCTAGGTTCAAGTAGGAGCCTAGGTGAAGTGGAGAGCTGTTGTCACCATGCAATTAGTATAGCAGGGGGAAATGACATAAGTACTGCCCAACTCTTAAAGAAAATGAAGAGTTCAGTTGGGTTGTTTACGTGAGTCAAGTTCTTCCTCCAAATTCTCCACCTCTCCACTGCCTGATGTCGGTTCCAACTGAGTCCTTCCTGGTCACTGCCCAGATATCATCCTCAAAATCCAGTTAGATTTTACTTGGAGGACTCGGCTTTATCATTCAGTCAAGTCTCCATCAGATAATCAGACTATCCATATTTCATATTTACCGACTGCTTGGGATTTCTTTGTTGAGAAGAAGTTATTCATTGGAAGAAGTCTGAGTGATGCTGAAAGTCATGTTTTACAATTTAGGCACGCAGTAGAAAGATTTACAATGTATTTTCTGTTTGACTCTTTCCAGCTGCCTGGAGCAAACATTCATCTTCTACTTCCTTTAATAGGATCTGACTTGTGACATCATGTTCTGAAAGGCTGCAGTTTATTGTGTGTATCTTTCTCTGTAACACACATACATTACGCAGAGACTGTAGGATTTCTTTTTTATTTTATTTTTTAAGGCCGTAGAAGCCAGTTGCTTTGGGGTTTCCTTCTCTTAGAGACTTTGCCAATGTCAAGGAAGCATTCTGAATAGGCTGAGCTACATAGTAAACAACCCCCCTACCTAATGTACATTTGGGGCTTGGCTTGTCCAAGACTGGCTTGTCCTGCCAGTTGAGTGCAACACTGAGATGCCAATGGAATTTATCTTCATTAAATTTCAAAAGCAATGACTTAAAAGTTTGTGCACAATTTGCATATTTATTTTTAAGGATGGTATCCTTAATTCTGCAGTTTCTGGAATGATGGATTCCAGGTATTTGGAGCCCCTTGCCAAAATGTTGACCTCAGATGGTAGAATAAGATGTTGTATGCTCTGTAGAGAATTGTAATTCATTACATACTACCTAGGGAGAATTACAGAAGTGCTGACTGTTTGAGATAACCAATGATGAACATTTGAGTAAAGCAAACATGGTCCTCAGGATGTCTTAAGATCATGAGGCATGAATTTCTTAAAGTTCAGTGAATGCCAGGCTTGGTGGTTCATGCATGTAGTCCCAGCTACTCAGGAGGCTGAAGTGGGAGGTTTGCTTGAGCCCAGAGGTTTGAGATCAGCCTTGGCAGCATAGTGAGATCCTGTCTCAAAAAAATTAGTTTTGTGAATGTAATACCTGGTAATATGTGCTACTTAGATGGGAAACTTATTCTTATATGCTTCAAAGATGTCAAAGTGACTTTTACAGTGAACTTTTAGTAGTACTTCTTATGCCTAATGCCAAAACGTATTCTGTGAACATAGATATATCATTAATCTTTTTCCTCTTATTTTCAAGAAAGGAAATGTCAGTACAAATATTAAGGACATTTCAACATCTCCATAATGCAAGGGATCTATTAGATTAGTAGGACTTTTCAGCTCCAAGAGAAAGAACTCAACCCACATTTACTTTAGAAAACATAGCTGGAAAATCTGAGGGTCATGCTGGTTTCAGGCACATGGTAGGATTCAGGATACACATGATGTCCATAGAACTTTCTTTCTCTCCAACTCTTGTTGCCTCCTGCAGTGGGATTGATGTTATGGTTAGGATGCACATGGTGTACCTGGCCTCCTGCCTCCTCACTCTAGGCTCTCCCTCATTGATGACAAATTGGATGCAGCACAACCTCATAGATAAAGTCTAGCCAGAAGCATATTGCCCATTCCACTTATTCCTGCAGAATTCCTGAGGTCTACTTGGATTGGATTAGCTCTTGAACATTTGACTATGGCCTGGAGAATGTGGTGTGCTGAAGTCAGGCTGGGTCTCTTCTCAATCCAGATAGACCCAAAGTGGAGAAAAGTAGGTTCCAAACAAAAATCTAGCATCTTGCTGAAGGAGGTAAGACCCACAAGATATGTTTGGTGTTTGTATTGTGTTGATCTGCTATCAGCTGAATTGCATCCTTCCAAATTCATATATGGAAGCCCTCACTTCCAGGAGCCTCAGAATTTGACTATATTCGAGATTGAACATTTAAAAAATGAGTAAGTTAAAATAAGGCTGTTTTCGGAGCCCTATTCCAATATGATAGATTTTCTTATAAGAAGAAGAAATGTAGACACATAAGGAGACAGCGGATATGCCTGAGCGCAGAGGAAAGACCACGTGGGGACACAGAGAGAAGGTGGCCATATGTAAGACTAGGAGAGAGACCTCAGTGGAATCCAAGCCCACTAACACCTTGACCTTAGACTCCCAGCCTCCAGAACTATAAGAAAACAAGTTTCTGTTGCTTAAGCCACCCAGTATATGGCATCTTGTTATGGTAGCCCTAGTGAGCTAATGCAGCATCTTCTTTACTTGTGTCCAGTACTTCTGTTAATTTTGGGATGCCTTACGTATACATTTATATGGTTTCTGTAATGACTTTATGGACTCTTGTTACCATTTTGATTTCCAGTAAAGCCAACTGCTAAATTGGCACTTGAATTTATTTCTTTTAAAAGTCAGATAAGAAGCCATATTAAAGAAGATAAATTATTATTCAACTTTAATGTTGAAGTAGTGTAGTTTATTTCTGTGCTTGCTAATGAGGAGATTCAAAGAATCTATCTTCTATCGATCGGTTCAATGTTCCTTTGACAGGAACTAATCATGTAAGGTTGATTTTAGGAAACATATTTTGACCGGAAAGAGTGTAATGAACAAAGCAAAACACCTCAGAAATGCTATTATCTGAAAAATCAGATTCATTAAATTAAGTTTAGGTCAATATTCAGCCACATCTCAAATAAAATATAATCCACAGTGTGGTTTGGGGAAAAAACTAGGAAGCTGGTTTTTCATTTTTGTTTTTCCATTTCATTTCATGGTAGGAATTGCCTCTAAGACCTAACATAACAGAATTTATGTGGTTGCCCAAAGTTTCTTATTGATTTTTCCTGGTTACAGTGCAAACTTTCCAGCATCGTAGAGAGAAACAGGTAGAGAAGTGAACTCAACAGACTTGTAGTCTGGAGTCAAGTTGACATGGAAAATTCAGAAAGTGGTAAATGTGATACTAGAATCTTGACAGACCTTTAGTCGAGAAAGTTGTGGCAGATTTATAACCTTAGATAAGGGCCCTTCACTGGAAGAAAGTATACGCTACTTCTTTTAAAGTTTAGGGAAATACGGTTTATTAGACTGGTAAGCTTTGAATGGCTTATAAAATATTATTTTAGTCAAAAACTTATATTTCCTGTGTTATACTTTGCTTTTTAAATTATAAAAAAATTAAGCAAATGATCACAAAAAAGGAAAAAAACTTAGATAGTGCTAATTCCATTACTCATTTTTGTGTCTACTCTCCTAGAGAATTTTCTAGGACTATACAAATATTATGCTTGTCATGTAGAACTGTCAAACACAATATTTCTCAAGCCTGACATGAATGCATGCTAGTATATTGTATATTCTTTGTTTTACATTGATATACATATATAATTTAAAATTAAAATACACTCAATAGTTTCTTTATGAAAGTAATGCAGTTCTAGCTAATTTTTCTTAATAGCTGCTTAGCACTGTTTGTGACAAAATTTGCTTAACCAATTCCCTATTGATAAAGAAATTTAGGATGATTTTGTTTTTAAAATATTACCCATAATGCTATAATAATTATCCTTGTTCCCACAATTTTTTGTCCTTTGTCAATATTTCTGTAAGATGAATGTACCTTTTGTCAAAGGGTGTCACATCCTTTTAAAATTGTGTTTGACACTTTGAAAATGCCCCTTGAAAATGTAAATTCTCCACTCCCACCAACAGTGTTTGATGGTGCCTGTTTCCCCCTCAGACTGGAAAATATTAATAAGTCAATGCTTTATCTATATTTTCCTATTTAAATATCCAGCAAACTGTATGAGTTAGTTACTACCTTTTCCATTTTACAAGTAAAAAAAAACAGGGGAGTTGAGTGGAATCTTGCCTTGCGAAAGGACACACAAGCAGTGGTAAGCTGGTGTGGAGGACAGGCTATGTCCCAGAGACACCCTCTTAGCCATTACGTCCCAGTTGCAATTATTAGCCCAGCCCTGTAAGTCTGAATTCCTGATTCCCTTTATTCACACAGAACTTTTTCAGTGTTTGCTGTTATCTCAGGAATGAATTTAGGAAGATATTTAACCTCTTTTTGCCTCAGTTTCCCTGGATATAAAAGGGGAGTTTTCAGGGCATATTACATTAAATAAAATGGCCTGGAGAGGCATTTGAAAGAGTGTCCAGTTAGTATGTGCATTCTAAGATGTACTAAGAGCATCCAGTTAGTACATTTGCTGTTATCTCAGCAAACACTGAGAAAGTGCTGTGAGAATAAAATATATTTTTGAAATATATTTTTATTTCAAGTTGTGATGGTTAATTTTATGAATTAACTTGACCGCATCAGGAAGTGCCCAGATTAAACATTATTTCTGAGTATGTCTGTGAGAGAGTTTCTGTAGGAGATTAGCCTTTGAATTGGTAGACTTAGTAAAATAGATGACCCTCCCCCATTTGCGTATCATTTGATGCATCGAGGGCCTGAATAGAACAAAAGGCAAAGGGAGATAAATTCATCCCCTTTTTTTCTGCCTCACTACTTGAGCTGGGGCATCTCATCCTATCTTCTCCTGCCCTTGGACTGAAGTTTACACTATCAGTTCCCCTGGTTCCCAGGATTTTGGACTCAGACCGAATGATAGCGCCTACTTTCCTGGATGTCCAGCTTCAAAGAGCAGATCGTGGGACTTCTCAGCCTCTGTAATTAAGTGAGCCAATTCCTCATAATTGCGTACACTTTCTCTCTGTCTCTTTCTCTCTCTCTTGCGTGCGTACACACTCTCTTTCCCCCTCTCTCTCATCTCTCTTTAAGCATTTAAGCCACTGTTATTTTGGGTGTTCTTTTAAGAACTCAAATGATATCCCAAACAGTTCAATGATAGTCTCTCCTTTCAGCATTCTGACTTTCATAATAAGATTTTGTCATTCTTTTAAATTTTCCCCCGAAGGATACTATTAGCTTGAATTTTTCAAGATCTAAACAATTAACACAGAAAAAGGGCTGAACGTCAGTCACAAAGCAATGGCTGAAAGTTAGTTTTTCAAATTTCTTATATTTAATTTCTGTTCATTTGAACTTAGATAATGTAAATGTACTGCAGAGTGCAATCTTTGGATACAAATTTGAAAGCTAGAAACCGTAATCAGACTTTCTTATGCCATATGCCTTTGATTCTGGGAGGGATTTTTTGTTGTTGTGGTGCTTGTTATTTTAACAGCAGTATGAAGAAAATGTTTTCAGCTGACACAATAAAAAATACACTATTTAAAAAATAAATAATGCATAGTGTTTTCAATACTTTTTTCAAAACACGTAAAAATATCTTGTTTCAATTATTTTAGCAGTTCTTTTAGCTACTGAATACTTGCTTCTAGGACTTGCCTATCCCATCTCCTACCCCCACCAGAAATTTGTCTGGTATATGAAATTTATTCCTGGTGCATGTGAACACTGATATTGTGTTCTATTAAATGTAGGGTATCATTATAGCATGTGTCAGTCACAAGAAAAAAAATAAACTCTCAGGCTCTATATATGTGTATGCCAGCTTAATAAATTCTAGGCAACAGATGTAGCTGCCAGTTCCTCCTTCTGCCACTTTTCCCCAGTTCAATAAAGAGGTACAGATGGTTCTTTTCACCCTGGTATCTTGAATCTTGGCATGAGGGCTGGGACTTTATAGATCTTTTTCTGGAAGCTTCTTTCAACTCGAAGGACCATGGCAAGCTAAGTGTTGAATGAGATTGTCTTGCACAGATCTGGCCATTTGGAAGTCAGGGGCCCTTAAGGGTTGAAAAATAGCTCAGAGTACCTCTCAGCCTTTCAGATGGAGAAACTGTCGAGTTGAGTTTTCTCTTCTACTTTTGATTTTTCACATGCTCATCTTGCAGTAGCCCAGGGCTGGGAGAAAGGTCATCTAGATCTCAGCTCTGCCTTAGGAAGAGCCCGAGCTAATCTTTTAAAAAGGCAAGTGAATCCAGCCATGGCTTAGAGTTTTCCAGTTCAACCATGAGAAACAAAAGCAACCTGATTTTGGTGGTAACAAAAGGTTTAAAGGATAAAAAAAAAAAAGATCTCAAATTATCCATTGAATAAATGCAGTTTTGTTTCTTCTGTAAATTCTTTCCTTGGAGGATGGACACTAGTGGTTTGTGCTACCCACTGGTGTCATGAGTGGTGTGTGAAAGAACCCCCATTGACCATATACTGGGACAATCAATATAAAATGGGACAATCCGTATAAAATGGGACAAGCCTGGGTAACCCGGGCATAGGCACAGAATAATGAATGCATGCATTAACTGGACACTCTTTCAAATGCCTCTCCATGCCATTTTATTTAATGGAATATGCCCTGAAAACTCCCCTTTTATATCCGGGGAAACTGAACCCAGAGCAGTTAAATAACTTCCTAAATTCATATAAACCCAGTGTATTAGTTTGCATGCTGCTGATAAAGCCACCCAAGACTGGGCAATTTACAAAAAGAAAAGAAGTTTAATGGACTTACAGTTCCACAGGGCTGGGGAAGCCTCACAATCATGGCAGAAGGCAAGGAGGAGCAAGTCATGCCCTACATGGATGGCAGCAGGCAAAGAGAGAGTTTGTGCAGGGGAAGTACTCTTTATAAAACCATCAGGTTTCATGAGACTTATTCACTATCATGAGAACAGCATGAGAAAGACCTGCCCCTATGACTCAGTGACCTCTCACTGGGTCCCTCCCACAATGAATAGGAATTCAAGATGAGATTTGGGTGGAGACACAGCAAAACTGTATTACCCAGGGAGTAGACAAGTCAGGAGAGAAGGCCAGTAGCATTAAGGAGGACCTCTGGCTGAGAAGGCTGCTCTATTTTGGGGTGTGAGTGACTGAGCCACTCACACCCCAATGATTGTTGCTTTCAGAAGGTTTGTTATGACAGAGAGAGACATCTAATAAAAGTGGAGTAGAAAAGGTAAGGTCCATCACAAAAAGGCAGGGGACGTGGGGTTGAGAGAAGAGTTGAGTGTCAGCAGTCCATAATTATTAGAAGGTGACCTGGTTAGTTCCCAGGAGGATTGAGCAACCAAGATGAGAGTGCTCTGGGGCCACAGAGCCCTCTTAAGGATTCTGAATGACAGTGTCCTAATGCCTGTGAGCTCTGCTTAACTGCTGAAGGTGGTCTGCCTGCTTTTCTTTCGTCAGGGTGTCTGTTGCACCTGGGGTAACCTTGAGCACACTGCTTTCTCCTAAGTCTTGGAAGAATGTAGGGTGCAGCAAGCCACTCTGGAGGGTCTTGGTGTGCACCCATTGGCTGTTTCACTAAAGCTGGAATTTGAATTTTGAAGACTGTGAGTCTGGGGTGCAGAGGAATATGAGCGACCTCAGCTGCCTAGTGAGATTGCATACCGATGGGGCTTTGCTGGTCTCTATTTATCATTTTGCATGAAGAAAGCCTTAATATGCGGCAACTCTTTCTTTCTGGAATCTGGCCAACTAGCACCCAAGCTCAGGGTTTGCTCCAATGCTCTGATTGTCTTTGCCTTACGGGAGAATGTTCTATGTTAATTGGAATTCTTGCAAATGGGATTCATGAACATTTCAGGATTTATACCTCCTAAGACACCAAAGGGTTCTCACAATGGGTTGCAATATTTTTCTGTGGAACCCTAGAGTTCTTCTCAGTTGCTGGAGGGGCACTGTGAATACTTGCTGTATTTTATTTTAAAAACTGGTATGAGCTAGTTTGAAAACAATGACAACAAGTACACTCAAGTGTGTCTTAGACAAATTTGAACCCACTGGAGAATACCAGGATATCAGCGTCTGCTGGCAAATTCACTCTTTAGTTAAGAACGTAGAGTTTAAAGCCGGAGGGCCTGGTCTGCAGGCTGCTTTCAGCTCTCCGTCCGTGGGTGACTGGGCAAGGAGCCTGCATTCTTCATGATGCATCTCCTCACTTGTAAAATGGGTGCAGTAATAATACCTCACTCAGGTATGTAAGAAGTAGCTATGTAGCTATGTAAGAAGTGAATGAACTTAAATAGGTAAAGCACTTGGAAGTGTATTCAGCACGTAGAACACACAAAAAGAATGTCACTTCTCATTTGTGGTTGTCATTTCTGCTGTTGTGCTGAGCTCAGAATTAATCTTATCTGGAATCTCATTCATCTATCTGAGCTTCTTGTGATGCATTGTTCATTTAGAGCATTGAAGCTCTGACCTAGTCTTTTAAAAAATTAAAAATATAAATATAATGAAAACTACACATTTCCAATTACATCAATTGTTATATTACATAAATGTACCTGAATTCAGAACGAATGTGCACTGATGATTATTTACTGTGCAAAGGCAGGTAATAATAAATATACGCATCATATATTGAAATGCTGACTTATCATTTTTATTCACTATTTTATTTATCAACTTGTGTTTACTGTTATTTATCATCTGATTAGAATGTTTATGTGTATTCTGTAATTGTTTTATCTTTTAAATTTACTACATATGTGATAGACAAAATACATGCTATGTATTTTATATATAAACAATATTTTACAAATATCTCTAGTTTATGCATATATTTTATATAAGCTACATATAATTCTGTATGTTTGCATTTGCACATATTTTCTACACATATATAAATATATTTAATGCAAGTATTTATAAATAGCTTTAGAAATATGTATTTTTTATATGTATATATTATATATAACATCATTTGTATATGTATATATTTTATATATAAAATATCTCAAAAATAGAGAAAAGTTCACAGAATGCTATTACCCAGAGAATAGTATCTATTATCCAGATATAACAGATATCAACTTTAAAGATTTTATGTAACTTTTTAGAGAAATAAAACACTACAGATACAGTTACTCCCCCTTCATTCCCTTTCCTTATCTATCTGCCATGGCTTCCCTACCTTCAGTAAGCCTAGTTTGAAGCTGCCCATGTATCTTAAGCATCTGTCATTTTAGTATTTTAACACAAATTTATGTTTCACAAGCCAATGGTAGTATTTTTGTTGTTAAAAATAAGTGTAAATAATATTTTGCTACATGTATCTTTCTGAAGCTTCCTCTATTCTTTTTGAGATTTATTCATGCTTAAAAACCTTTCATTTAATTGCCATGTAGTAATACTATAGTTAGGATACATCACAAAGAATTAATACATCTTTCAACTGATATTTATAGAAGTTGTTTGCAATCTTTCATTCTTACAAGAAATCTTGCAACGATTATGATTGTACAGACCTATTTATATGGAATGTGTAAGAACTTCTCCAGGTATGCATGTAAGAGTGCAATTACTAGGCTGTAACTTCTTGTTTCACTTCTGTATTTATTCTGAAGTATCAAGCATTCAGTAGATAGGCCTAATTTTTCAATCTTGAAACAAATATGATTACTACCTCACTCTCGCATTTTTAACGAGTCAATTGAAGAAATGTTCTCTAGAGTTTGCAAAGAAAATTTAAAACACAGTTAATGTTTGAATCTTCTTAGCTGTATGATCCAGAACTTACTCAATACTGCAAGGCATACAAGCAAAAAATAGAAGTAAGTTGGATGATGAGGATCATGGTGATGTGAATGAAGAGGCCCAGTGTGAATATGTCGTACTTTTCAAAGCCATTGCATTGCATGTAAAATACTTAACCCTTTGTTTCTGAATGTATGCTAGATTTTATTTTCATAATACATTATTACATTTGAAAAGTATATAAAAGAAGAACGGGAAGTGAATCGCTTCCACACAATTTTGATTTACAAATAAAACCACTGCTAACAATTTGGTATATGGAACCTTCTAGATTATTTCCTAAGCATTTACAAATGTGTGCATGTGGGTGGGTACCTGCGTATTTTTTTTCTTTTTAGGAGACAGAGTCTTGCTCTGTCACCCAGGTTGGAGTGCAGAGGCATGATCAGAGCTCACCACAACCTTGAACTCCTAAGTTAGTGGGTGTTTCGTTATTTGGTTTCCAGAAATGAAATTATCCCACTGGAGCCCTACCCTACTTTTGGTTTTGTTCATCAGTTCCTCAGTATAATCTACTTTTTGGAAGGCATCTATAATTAAACAATTGTAGGCAGATGAATGTTGAATGGTGGGACCTGGTTTCAAGGATAAGGTATTCATATTTATATAGCTTATAAGCAAGAGATTTCACATTGAGAATTCATATTCAGTTGTACCAAACCCAAGAAATGAATTTTGTCTTGAAACTATGTAAGAAAAAGCACACAGTTAATTCATAAGAGTGAGAACAAACATGCCTCAGAATGGATGACTGAAATGATTATCACTGGTTTAGTACAGAAAATACCTTCTCACCTATTAAGCATCTTATATCAATTAGGGAGTATGCTGGAGATTAAAACTGCAAAATGTCATAGTGTAACTGCCATGTGAACTCACATCTGGTTTTCTGAATAACGACTGAAACTGTAGAGAAATTAACCACAGGATATCTATGATTCACCTACAGAAATGAGGGAAAGCTGTTTTGTAAGACAAAGTTTGAACATAGTCTACAACATCTGGGGGTTACAGTCTCTAAAATTATGTCTTTTCTCTGTTCTGAGAGTTCCTGCCCTAAAATCAATTTCATAGGTCCCAAGGGCAACTTGAATCAAGTGTCAGTACTCCCGTTTTATATAGCAAAGTGGGTTCAGGTTTCCTGCCTTCAAGGGTCAAACCTCTCACGTCATAAGGTTAGTATGTTAACCTACTCGGATAACATTTGCTTACAAGATGAGCTAAGGCGGATCAACTAATGTAATGGCAGGAGGCATTCTCAGAGGAGGAAAGAACAAGAAAGCCCACTTACTTCCACATAAATTCTCAAGGAGTTCTTAATCTTATGAGGCCTGTCTTTCTAGGAATCCAGGATTTGAGGTGGTAGAAAATAGTATTTGTATGAAAAGCAAATAAAAAAAGAAAGACTTTGGTCTTAAATGTTTAGCTTGAGAAAAGACATGTTTGTAACAAATAAACCATGATAGAAATAAGTGGATTATGAGACGAAGAGTGTCCAGGCGCGGTGGCTCAGGACTGTAATCCCAACACTTTGGGAGGCTGAGGCGGGCGGATCACAAGGTCAGGAGATCGAGACCATCCTGGCTAACAAGGTGAAACCCGTCTTTACTAAAAATACAAAAAATTAGCTGGGTATGGTGGCACATGCCTGTAGTCCCAGCTACTTGGGAGGCTGAGGCAGAAGAATTGCTTGAACCCAGGAGGAAGAGGTTACAGCGGGCTGAGATTGCAACACTACACTCCAGCCTGGGCGACAGAGCGAGACTCCATCTCAAAAAAAAAAAAAGAAAGAACAATTTTGAAAGGTTGCAGGGACTTCTTAACAGGATAGATGGTGAAGATGACTCACATTAAGGAGCACTTATTCTGTGCAAGGGGTTTTCCTAGGAACTTTGAAAGCATCATCTCATTTAGTCTTCACAGTCAGGAGACACGACCAGAGTCCTTGAACCACTTGGTGAGGCTGTACAGCTACCCAGGGACAAGCTTATCGATATCACATCCATCTGGCTCCTGGAAACTACACCCTTGTCCCCAAAGCCATAGGGCTTACCTTACATTTTATTAACACATTATCTGGTATGGAAGTAATTACACAGTCAGTGATGTAACCATTTAATGACTGAAAGAATCTCATTATGCTCCTAACACAAGGTTACATTTGTAGCTAGAGAAACCTCTTCCCCCCCTGCCCCTGCCACCCACCCAGGAGTCCTTTGATGACCTGTGCATAACATTTTATAAACCAGATACATATAGGATTGCATAGGGCTTTTGGATCATGGGATTCTTTTGATTAACTTGGATCCCTGATTTCAGATTTCTGACTTACTGGATGTTGACTCTATGAATTCTATGACTTTAACATAAATCTACTAGATTTTCTATCATCTCTTAGCCCTACTTTATGATGCTGAAGCCATTCCCAGAGACTTTTGCCCTAGCAGACCAGTAGGAGCAAAAGATACGCATTTATCTATTTTATGAAATAAGGGTCAGTAGGATATTTGGCAAACACATTGAATTACAGGGTGTTTGATTGTTTTCAATGTATCATCTTTGTTGACTGAATGAATAGTAAAAGGATGCTAGCATTTTATTTGTGCTGGGTAGCCATCACCAAAGAATTGGTTTGTTTCTATTTATGCTATAATAACTTTCATTCTTGTATTTGGTAGTTTTTCTTCCAAGTAACAGAGACTTAATGAAATTTGATTATGTTTTAGAAAAGAGAGAGAGAGAGTGTGTGAGTGTGTGTGTGTGCGTGTGTGTGTGTGTGTGTAAGTGTGTGTAACTATCTGGGAGGATCAAGATGTCTTAAGAATTTAGGAGCCACAAATACACACAGGTTTGAGGGACTTGAACTGGAAATTATAAATTTAAAAACTTAAGTTATGCTCTTCCTTTCTCAAGAATCAAGTGGGATCTCATTTCTATTCATCTCTGTTGATGTAATTTATTCTTCCCTGTCTCTGTCACTAGGCCTTTTCTGCTTCTTCATGCACATGGTAGAAAATGGCCACTCTGAACATAAATTAGTACAGACCTTATGGAAAACAGCATGAAAATTTATCAAAAATTATAAATAGAACCACTGTATGATCCAGCAGTCCTACTCCTGGGTATATTCAAAAGAATAAATCAGTATGTGGAAGAGATATCTACACTCCCATGTTTATTGCAGCACTATTCTGAATAGCCAAGTTATAGAATCAGTCTAAGTGTGTATCAACAGATGAACGGATAAAGAAAATGTGGTATATTTACATAATAGAATACTATTTAGCCTTAAAAAAGAAGGAAATCCCATCATTTTGGACAACATTGATGAATTTGGAGGTCATCGTGCCTCCAGAAATAAGCAAGGTGCAAAGACAAACACTGCATGATCTCACTTATTTATTTTTATTTTCAGAATTTATTTTATCTTTTTATTTTACTTTAAGTTCTAGGATACATGTACAGAACATGGAGGTTTGTTACGAAGGTATACATGTGCCATGGTGGTTTGCTGCACATATCAACCCATCATCTCGGTTTTAAGCCCCACATGCATTAGGTATTTGTCCTAATGCTCTCCCTCCCTTTGCCCTCCCCCCTACAGACCCCAGTGTGTGATGTTCCCCTCCCTGTGTCCATGTGTTCTCACTGTTCAACTCCCATTTATGAGTGAGAACATATGGTGTTTGGGTTTGTGTTCCTGTGTTAGTTTGCTGAGAATGATGGCTAGCTTCATCCATGTCCCTGCAAAGGATATAATGCCATTCTTTTTTATGGCTGCATAGTATTCCATGATGTATATGTGCTACATTTTCTTTATTCAGTCTATCATTGATGGACTCTTGGGTTGGTTCCAAGTCTTTGCTTTTGTAAATAGTGCTGCAAAAAACATATGTGTGTATGTGTCTTTATAGCAGAATAATTTGTCATCTTTTGGGTACATAGCCAGTAATGGGATTACTGGGTCAAATGGTAATTGGGTCATATGGTATTTCTGGTTGTAGATCCTTGAGGAATTGCCACACTGTCTTCCACAATGGTTGAACTCATTTACACTCCCAACAGCATAAAAGCATTCCGATTTCTCCACATCCTTGCCAGCATCTATTGTTTCCTGGCTTGTTCATAATCGCCATTCTAACTGGTGTGAGATGGTATCTCATTGTGATTTTGATTTGCATTTCCCTAATGACCAGTGATGATGAGCTTTTTTTCCCCTGTTTTTTGGCAACATAAATGTCTTCTTTTGAGAAATGTCTGCTCATATCCTTTGCCCACTTTTTGATGGTTTTTTTTTTTTTCTTGTAAATTTGTTTAAGTTCCTTATAGATTCTGGATATTAGACCTTTGTCAGATGAATAGATTGAAAAATTTTCTCCCATTCTACAGGTTGCCTGTTCACTTTGATGATAGTTTCTTTTGCTGTGCAGAAGTTCTTTAGTTTAATTAGATCCCATTTGTCAAATTTGGCTTTTGATGCAATTGCTTTTGGTGTTTTAGTCATGAAGTTTTTCCTCATGCCTATGTCCTGAATGGTATGAAACTGGACCCCTTCCTTATACAGAAATTAAATCAAGATTTATTAAAGACTTAAATATAAAACCCAAAAGCATAAAACCCTAGAAGAAAACATAGGCAATACCATTCAGGATCTCACTTATAATAGGAATCTACAGAAGTTGAATTCATGGAAGCAAAGCATAGAAAGGTGGGTATCAGAGGCTGGACATGAAGGGGGATTAGGAAGATGTTGGTCAATGGATACAAAATTTCAGTTAGACAAGAGGAATAAGTTCAAGAGATCTGTACACCATGGTGACTATACTTAATAACTGTATATTATACGCTTGAAAATTGCCAAGAGAGTGGATTTTAAGCATTCTTCCACAAAAATGATAAATTCTCACCACAAAATGAGGCAATACATATGTTAATTCATTTAATTTAGCTGTTCTACAGTGATTCATACACCAAAACATCATGTTGTACATCATATAGAGACACCATTTTTATTTGTCAATTAAAAAAATAAATTCTAAAAAGTTAAATATATTAAAAAAAAGGCTACCCCCAACCCATTCATAAATCCCTTTTTCAATCTCAGAGCACACATGAGTCTCTTAGACCCAATTCAAAAATCTCTGGGGTAGACAATTTGGTGGGTCTAACTTGGATCCCTGGTGATCTTATGGGAATGAGGTCTGAGGCACTGCCAGTCACTCATCAGGAGCTGTTGGAAAGGAGCCTTTCAGAAGATGACCTGGGAAGCTTCTGCATGTGGAGTAAGGGAGTGAGGAGGAAAGACGCAATAATCAGTACAGGAGATGGTGGCCGCCCCTAGTTTACCTGTCTAGATATGACCTTGTACACTGTTGATTTTAAACTATCTAAATGTATTGCCAGGGCTTACCTCCATAAGATTCCCAAATATCCTGTGGGGTGATAAATAATGCTGTTTAGAATTTCATGTTTGTATTAGAATGAAGGGATTTAATATATGTAATGTAAGTTTTATAATTAGGTAGATTTTGCATTTAGAATGCTTGGATTTGCATCCCAATGCTGAAGCTTACTGAGAGTTACTTAACCTCTTTACCCTTCTGTATACCATTCAATAAAATGAGAATAATATTAGTGACTGCCCCATGGGAGTTTTCTGAGAAGTAATTGTTTGAACACATGGATGTTCTTTGAACAGTTCCCGTCATGTGGGGTTCTTGATAGAGTTGTTGTTTGGTAAGAGATTTAGTAAATTATGAGATTTTATAATTATGAGATTAAATACGCTTAGGGATTTTTACATGTTAATTAATTGAAATAAAAATCAGGGAATTAAAGAGAATATTTGTGACTTAAGACACTGAGAGAAAAACAAGCAAGATGAAAAAGAAGAGACTGTGGAGTAATTACAGTCTCGTCGTGGTAAGAGAGTGGCTTAACCAAGAGGAAGAAAGGGACCAGTTAAGCTTAAACTGTGCAGCCCACTCCCCATTTGCCTGTCAAAGAGTGCTCCCTGCTGTCTTTTACCAATATGATCGTAAGAAAAGCCAAATGCAGTCAGCAACTGTAATTCCACAGAGCCATGGATTTCTAGCTAACACTGCTTCAGAGGAAGGTTAAAAGAAGTTTAGAAGAAATCTCGGTGAAGGGCACAGGATGAGTTGAAGAAGGAATGGGTTGAGTTGTAAATATATGGCGTTGCTCCGACATGTGGCTTCATCTGTTGTGGCTGATGCCTGTGACTGTACCATTTGGAGGAAATCTTGTATGAAAGACGGTGAAACTCTTGTCTCTGTGGCTTTTTAAATTGGCCTGAGTCCCTTGCACTGTGGCCTTTTCTGCATTTATTCTCCTTCCTACTCTTGGTTGCTCAAGCCTTGTTAAGGAGTAGAGAAAATGCAACTTTGGTTACTGTAAAAACCAAAGTTTTACAGTGGATGATTTTCTTTAAAACTGAAAGCTTAACATGTTGGGCATTTTATATACAAAGAGGTGGTCAAAAGTTTTAATCTCTCAAACGGTTTTGTGGATAAGATGAAATAATATCTATTGAATCTATTTCTAAAGTGTTAGCACTTCCATCTTCCCTCTCAAGAGCACGCAGCCAAGTTACAGCTCATATAATCTTGATACAAAAGTGAGTGAAGTGTTTGAAATATGAACATTTCTGATCTGAATCTGAATAGATCATGTTTCTCCCTGTTTTGGCTTCTCCAACTTCTTAAGAAAATTATCGAGGAAAACAGTTTTGATTTCTGATCCTTACCAGAAGCAAGTGATATATTTAATCATATGCTTATCACCATCCTCACTATTTTTCTTCTTTGAACATTGGGGCATTTGACCTCATGATATTGAAACCCTTGGTCAGTTCAAATGATGCACTGAAAAAAATTTTTTTAAGTTTCATTTTCAAATAAATATTTTAGAATATTTTGTACAGTAACAGGAATAAGCTGAATTATTTTTGAGAAATAAAAAAAAAGTCACCTGCAGAGATGTATACTTTCTTAATAGAATTGAAATCAAATATCAACTTTTATTGTTATTATCTTTAAACCTAACAAAAACATAGCCACAAACACCTTAAATAATGTTTTTGCTTATGTGGTTTTAATGATGTTGAAAAGGTAAGGTTTGATAACAGAATATGTTTAATTTTGTGCTTGGTAAAGCTTTGCTTAAAATGCATCTGAGCAATTGTTTGGCTTCTTGAATTATTTAATATTATTATACTGTTGTTTTATGGCTAAACTATTCTAGTGGTATTTACTAAAAGTCAATTTTTCTGAAAGAGAAGAAACTATGCAGATAGCATATATCAATCATCACCCATCGTACCAGAAGTTTTTAAGAAAATATATCATTAGAGATAACACATATCATTTAAGAACACATGCATTTTGTCTTCTTCATATACGTATCCGTAATACCTAGCATACTGCCTTGCACATAGTAGGTGCTCAACAAATAAGTGCAGTGTGAATTGAATAGAATTGGAACTTAGATCTCTCAGTATGCTGAAGCAAAAACACTAAATTTAGACATACATGTATAATGAAACATTAAAGGAGCTATGTTTTAGCTAAGAAAGGTGTGTGCTGTTTATTTATGTAATGTTTTTAGAAACTGGGTCTCTCTCTATTGCCTCCTTGTCACCCAGGCTGGAGTGCGGTGGTGCAATTGTAGCTCACAGCAGCCTCAACAAGTGATCCTCCTGTCTCAGCCTCTGGAGCAGCTGGGACTAAAGGTGTGAACCACTGCACCCAGTAGGTATGTTCTATTAAAAATATTGGTTTTGTTAAGATCGGGAGACCTACTCTGTAAGGTCATTGATAACATTCAGAACATCTTTTAGGGTTCTCAGTGCTTTTCACTGGGTGTAGGTTTCACAAAAGAATGATCTCACACTGGACATATGGAAGAGAAATTATGTCGACCTATGTTAAACCCAGACCAACATTTCCTTCTTTTGCCATGTTCATGAAGCTAGTATTCTTTGAATGCTTACTGTGTGCTAGGCACTTAATTATAATGCTAA
Source organism: Cacajao melanocephalus (assembly GCA_963573385.1). Taxonomy (NCBI): domain Eukaryota; kingdom Metazoa; phylum Chordata; class Mammalia; order Primates; family Pitheciidae; genus Cacajao; species Cacajao melanocephalus. The sequence continues at coordinate 117,660 of CAUYLG010075156.1, read as the reverse complement.
ATGCTTTTTATGCAACATCTCATTTGTTCCTCCCTAAAGCTTCATTAGGTTGTTCCCTTTTGTGGCACACATTCTTAGTTCCATGTCACTATCTCTTGGCTCTTTTGGTGTATTCCAGCAGCCTCTGTGAGTGAGAGCTCTTCACCCATCCCTAACCTTCACATCCAACTACAGGAAGCCTTGCTGCCCACATGAGCGTTCAGCTAGCCAGATGTGGCTAGGATTTAACAGGCCTGGATAGCAGTCCTCACCCATTGACTCTAATGAGTTGCATATGTCCTGAGAATAGGGTGATTCTCATGCATGAATTTTGCAATAGCACCATTTCTCCTCTATGGGATTAAGCTTCTATTGCCCACTATGGTAGCAGATTTAACATCACACCCTCTGCTGGCTGCCTTACCTCTTTCCATATAACCTGCACTCAAAGCTATACTTCAAGGTTGGCTTCTGGGAACACATGAAGGAAAACATGACTGTTATTCCAATTTTGCTGTTGAGGGCCTTCAAGCTCAGAGAAGTTAATGAAGCTGCACATAGTAACATAGCTAGAGAGTGGCGGAATCAGGAATCAAATCTAGATTTGTATGACTCCAAAGGCAAAATTAAGAATTAATGGGAGATGGCCTGGCCATTTCCCATTACAGGCATGGTGGCTCACACCTGTGATCCCAGCACTTTGGGAGGATGAGGCAGGTGGATCACGATATCAGGAGATCGAGACCTTCCTGGCTAACATGGTGAAACCTCATCTCTCCTAAAACACAAAAAAATTAGCAGGGCGTGGTGGTGCGTGCCTGTAGTTCCAGCTACTCAGGAGGCTGAGGCAGGAGAATCACTTGAACCTGGGTGGCAGAGGATGCCGTGAGCTGAGATCATGCCACTGCACTGCAGCCTGGGTGACAGAGCAAGACTCCATCCGAAAGAAAAGAAAAAGGGAATTAATGGGAAATTAGTAGGAATTTTCTAGTGTCCACATAATTTAGATATGTTATATATGGAGAAAGATAGCTGATCTCTTGAGAGAGTCTATTTGTATGCTACTTTAAATGAATTTTGTAGATAATTATTTTAATTTTTTCCGTGTGTGTGTACCTGAGGAGACATAGTCTAAATTACAAGAGGCCCAATTTCTTTTTTTATCATTACTCATTAGAAAACACTAAATTAGTACTATAAGACTTCAGATTCATCAGATTAGGAGAAAATAATTCATCACGATAATCATGAGTGTAATTATAACAGTAATAGCAACAGTAGCAAATATATACTGAGTCTTCCTCCATGCCAGCTCCTCAACTTATGGCTTTACCTGATTCTCTCTTGTTGATGCGTCTTGCAAGGCATTGGTGGCGACCATTCAGAGATGAGAAATCTGAGACCAGGCTAGGTTAAGTGCTTTGCCTATGGTCTCACTTAGTTTAAGTGTCAGAATTGAAATTTAAATTCAGATGGTTTGGTTTTAGAAAATACCTTCTGTGAAGGTAATTTTCTTTCATTTTCATTGTATATTGGCTTCTACTAAGGGTCCAGATAATTTGTTAACTAAAATCTGACAGATTCTGAAATAATGACTTTTGAAGACTGTGGAAACATAAGACTCTTTGGAAACAGAAGTCAAGTTCCTAAAGGATTTTCAAGTGCAAGGTTTTATTTTCCTTTCATTTATAATTCTTTATTCTAGTCTTCCCAAACCTCATCTAAGAAGTACTTGTTCTCTGGACCTTCATGTCTACACTTTTTTTCTACTAAGCTATGAACTAGTTTCTCTGTGGGCAGCTTTTCTCTGAGGGGCTGAAAGAAGTAAATATTTAGTGTGTGTGTGTGTGTGTGTGTGTGTTGTATGTGTGTGTATATGCAAGAAAGAGGATATATACACATATATGTGTATGTGTGTGTATATCTATATCATTTGTATATATATAAATTATATGTATATATAATTTCTTGGAGAAAATGATTGGAAAACTTAGAACTTTTAAGTATTTGGATGGATTTGATAACTTGGGCTTTGAATTACGGTTCTTGCTCTAGGATTGTGATATCTATTTAAACAATGCCTGCATATAGAGAGAATCCAAGTATTGGTTTGGGTATTCTTTGTTTATTCCTAGAAACTATATACCTTCCATTATTAAATTTCACATAGAATATAAGCAATGCTTCTCTTTCAGATAAATATTCCCATTTCTCATGTCCATGATTTGACTTAAAATAACTTCCCTTGCTATAAATGCTTAGGAATAATTCCTCACATTTAAGTATTGTATATCAGACACTGTGCTTGATTATACAAGTACTATAGATATATCAACCAGTATTTACTGAGTGCTTGTTTTGTGTCAAGCATTGATTTAAGTGTTGAAAATACAGAGGTGTATGAAACAGGGATGGTCCTTATCCTCAAAGAGCATACCATTTGATTTAGCTTTCCAAAATTTTTAAAGTGTCTAAGATGACTCTCATTTGGTAAACAGAGAAACTGAAGCTGAAAGGGGTTGAATTTTTTTTTTCTTTGAGACAGAGTCTCACTCTGTCACCTAGGCTGAAGTACAGTGGCAAGATCTTGGCTCACTGCAGCCTCAGCCTCCTGGGTTCAAGCAATTCTCTGCCTCAGCCTCCTGAGTAGCTGGGATTACAGGCACCTGCCACCATGCTCAGCTAATCTTCATATTCTTTTTTTTTTTTTTTTTTTTTTTTTTTTTGTGTGTTGGTTTGTTGGTGTGTTGCCAGGGTGGGGTGCAGTTGTGCAATCTTGGTTCACTACAACCTCCACCTCCTGGGTTCAAGCAATTCTTCAGCCTCAGCAGCCTGAGTAGCTGGGACCACATGCGCGTGCCACCACGCCCGGCTAATTTTTGTATTTTCAGTAGAGGCGGGGTTTCTCCATCTTGGCCAGGCTGGCCTTGAACTCATTGCCTCATGATCCACCTGCCTCGGCCTCCCAAAGTGTTGGGGTTACAGGTGTGAGGCACTGTGCCTGGCCAAGGGACTGGGTCAAATCCAAAATTAGTTGGCTGTAAATTCCAACTTCATTCTACCACCTTGAATAACAAATTGATGCAAAATAAAAGATAAAATACTGAACAGTGGCCTTTTTCTTCTAAATGTGGTGGTGGACTAGAGGGAAAAAAAAAGAATACTAAGAAAGAATTAGAAGCCAATGAGGCCTCATCATTTGAAAGATAAATATGGTATAGTATTTTCCAAGCATTTTGATTAATTCATAACAAGAAATGCATTTTACATTGCCACCCATTGTACCTACACATGAATATTTAGGTGGGCATGTATGTGTGTATATATGTATATATAAATACACATATGTATGTACATGCCTATATAAAACAGTGAGAATCAAAATATACTTTACACAGTTCTTTCTGATACTTTTGGTTATGTTTTATTTTGTATTTCATTCCACATTATGATGTGTTACAATGTGCAGTTGAATGTTAATATAATCAGCAGGAAATTGAAAACAAATTATAGTTATGTGCAAATAATTATGATTTGTACATATATACCCATATTTCATTAGTTATAAACAAATGTTAAAGACTTATTAAAATAATATGTTTTTTAGACTCAATGTTTCTGTGCTCCCAAAATTTATGTGTTAAACCTCATCCCTAGCATGATGATATTTGGAGGTGGGGCCTTTGGGAAGTGATTAGATGATGTGGGGTCAAAGCCTTGTGAATGGGATTAGCGTCCTAAAGGAAGAAACCCCAGAGCTCCCTCAGCTCTTCCACCCTTAAAGTCTCAGGGAGAAAACAGCCATCTGTGAACCAAGAAATGACCCCTCACCAGACACTGAAGCTGCCCATGCCTTGATTTTGGACTTTGCAGTATCCAAAACTGTGAGAAATAAATTTCTATTGTCTATAAGCTACCTTGTAAATGTTATATGGTATTTTATTATAGAAAATTAAACTAAGACACTATGGGTCAAAATATGGAAATATCAAAAAAACTTTAGCTCCAAGGGCAGGGTACTTAAATATTCTCAGTTATTTGATCATTCTTTGAACAAATTTGTTGAAGACATACTATACATCAGACCTATTAGCTTGTTATAAAACAATCACAGCCCCTGACCTCATAGCTTAAAGACTAGTTGGAAAACCAATATTTAAAGAAAACATGTATGTTAAATATATAATTGCAGTTTGTGTAAAATGTTGGGAAGGGAAATATAGGATGTTGAATTAAAATATAAGAGGGATGTAAATTATTTTATCCATGCTAAAGAAAATTTCTAAGTAAACTATAAGTAGAGATTCATGGGAGGAGTTGGACTTAACCAGTTGAAAAGTGGCTAAAGATAATTAAAAACTGGTAAGGCAACAGATAAAGAAGGCCTGAGGCTGGATAGAACTTGATGTGTTAGAAAAGAGAAAAGTCAGATAATAAGGCCATCAGATAGTCTAGAGAGAGGCAGAAAATGGGTAGGCATGAGGCAGAACATATATCGTCTAATAGATTCAGTTAAGGATATTTTACTTTATCCTCAGCATGGTGGGAAAGTGTTGGGTCTTTGTCAATAGGGATATGTCATGATTTGATCTGATTTGAAGATGTTTCTGCTGCTGCTGCTGAAAAATAGAGTGAGAAAAAGTAGAAGGAAGACATTGTCAGATGGTCCCTGAGGCCACTGAGGGTCAGGGAGTCTTTTTTTCTGTTGTATTTGTATGATCAAACATCCAAATAATCATCTCAGCTTCTTTCTCCTTTTTTTCTTGTTGTTGATTTGGTTTTCAATTGCTGGTTTGCTTGCCTAGAAAAAGACATATGGTCATCTTTGAAGCCATTAGCATGGCTCAATGGAATTAAGTTTATGGAATGCAAAATGCTGACTGATCAAGGCTGGGCCCTATGTCTCATCCTTCTTCAGTCACTCAGCTGCCAGAATTGGGTGGGATTTACCCAAACCACATAGACTCTGAGAGGTAGAGTGGCCACTTCCTTCATGTGACACAATGTGATTGGTTGGTGCTATATCGTCTTCTAATTTATTTTTCACCAAACTACATATGACAGGGGTCTATCTAGCTTTTAGGAAGTTGAGGCATGGGTAGGGTCACATTGTTTAGAGGTGAGATCAGGTTCATTGTAAACTAGCTTTGCTTAACAACAAGATAGGCTTTCAAGAACTATTAACAAAATTACCTCTGTTCCTACCATTCAGAAAAGCTATTTATCAATTATATTTTGATATAGAAACATTTTTTAATCTCTTTATTATAGAAATAGCAAGTGACTAGAAATAAATGCATGCCTGATATTTATTTCAAAATTCCTTACTTCTAGGGCTGCTTCAGATCTTAAAAAAAAAAAAAAAAAAAATGGAGCCTATCTTCTCCTCCTCTCACTTCTATCAGTTTGAGATACAGGATTTTCTCCTGTGTAAGATCCTAACTTTGTAAGAAAATGTGTGATATTAATACTTATTATGGCAGCAGAGTATAAATCTTCACTTAAAATACTTTAAAAAAAGATAAAAGATAAAATTATTTTAGTTATTAGTCAGAATTTTTCTACTTTCAATAAACAGACTCCCCTCCTTAATCTGGCCCAAGGGGAAAAAAAAAAGATAAAAGTTCACTGTCTCATAATTTAAGAGACTCAGGGTTAGACACAATGTCAGCTGAATCTATGGACTCAAATAGCATCATAGGGATTTTTCTATATCTTTTTACCCTGCTCTGTGTGTGTGTGTGTGTGTGTGTGTGTGTGTGTGTGTGTGTTGGATTCTTCTTGGGTAGTCTCTTTCAACGTGGGGACAAGATGGTAACCAGCTGCTCCAAGATTACATTTCACCATCCTTTTATGCAGCCACTTTTCCAAAAGTTTCAGCAAGAGTCCTAAAATTGAGTATAATTGCCTCATGTGGGTCATATGCTCATCTCTGAAGCCATTAGTATGACCATGGAATAGAAAATGCTGATTGGGCAAGGCTGGATCCCATGTCTCATCTTTCTTCACCCACTGAGCTGCCAGAATTGGGTGAGAATTACTCAAACCACATGGACTCAGACAGGCAGAGCAGCCACTTCTCAAGGGATAATCAATTTGAAGAAACCAAAGTAGGAGTAACTCAAAGAAGAGATGCCTTCCAGAATAAGTCTTCATGCAAGCAGGAAACTGATCTTGGGTTCTTTACTGTGTAGCACCTGTCAATATTGTAACACACTTTTAAAATAAATTTAGTGTGTGAGATTTCTCTTACATAAAATAAGCTTTCTTTTTTCCAATGGATATTATTTAATTGAAATTTGAGTACAGTTTGGTTCCAGCAGAAGTTAGATGGGAAGGAGTATTGAATCTTTTAATTTTTTTAAATATTAAAAAAAAATTTTACTTTAAGTGCATACTATATCTGGCATTTCTCCCCATGTTATCTCTCCCCACCCTCCCCACCCCCCGCTGTCTCTCCTGTACCCTCCCGACTGCCCCCAGTGTGAATCTTTTAATCATTTAGCCTAACATAAGGAATTTTGTCTGATGAATCACAATATGAAGCTAAACAAATAGTGGTAGTGATTAATAAAAGGGAAAAAAGCAGTGAGAGCCAAATGCAGTCTCCACTTCAGTGTGGCCAAAGCCTTTGACTCATTGTCATTGACCTTCTCAGGCTTTAGTCAATCCAGTTGGAAATTCTGATAAAAATCGGTATGTTACCACTAAGTAGACATTGAGTTTGAAGTGACCTTTTTCGAGTAAATAAATTGGAAAAGACAACAAAATTAAGCAGTGACCTTGAGACAGCCAACATAGAAATGTATATAGAGGATTATATGACCTTCCAGCTTCTGGCCTTTATCTCATTGTCCTCTAGTCACCAGATAATTTTCAGCTTCTGTTTCTATGCTTTGTGAGGGCTCCACATTTCAATCACATTTGGGGATGTGAGCCTCTGAGTTTAACTGTTGCTGATCTTCATTAATGTTTCCAGTCTATGATGGTTTCATGTTATAGTGTCCGTGGATCTGGAAATGGGAAAGGAGATAAAGGGTAAAGTGATGAAGAAACTAGCCATTGGATCAGGCATACCAGGGTTCAAGTCATGCCTCCACCACTTTCTTTTTTTCTTCTTCTGTTTTTTTGAGACGGAGTCTTGCTCTGTTACCAGGCTGGAGTGCAGAGGCGCCATCTCGGCTCACTGCAACCTCTGCCTCCTGGGTTCAAGTGATTCTTCTGACTCAGCCTCCTGAGTAGCTGGGACTACAGGCACGCACCACCAAGCCCAGCTAATTTTTGTATTTTTAGTAGAGACAGGGTTTTACCATGTTGGCCAGGATGGTCTTGATCTCTTGGTCTCGTGATCCGCCCCCTTCGGCCTCCCAAAGTACTGGGATTACAGGTGTGAGCCACTGTGCCTAGCCGCCTCTGCCACTTTCTTACTGTGTCTTTGGGCAAGGGAAAGATTTTTGAATCTGTTTCCTCATTTGTAAAATGAGGATTTCTACAGTCTTTACCTTAGGGTGTTGTTGTAAGTGTTATATAAGACAATTCACTTTAATGCTTAGCAAAGTATCTGGCACATAGTAAATGCTCAGAAAATGAAAGTTGCTATAATTAGAGTATGATACACTGCTTCCTATTAAGGATGTTGTCAACCTCTCTTCAGTTACAACCGCTAGGTAGACAACCCAACTACTGGTTATCATGTGAGCCATAAGTCATGTCACCACAGCAGGATGGACCCTATTTTGTTTTCGTTTTTCAGGACAAAGAGGTAAAGGTGGATAGAAGTCAAGAAAGGCATGATTTCCATAATGAGATGATAAAGAAAGAGAAGAATGGCAAATCAGCTTTATCAATGCCATGGATGATAAGGATATAGGAATACTTCCTTAACTGTCTTTTTTTACATGAACACTTAGCATAGAAAGTGCAAATGTGAGAATTCAGTGCTTTATTCCTCCATTTATGTTCATACATACTCAAGGATAAAATGAAGATTAAATGTAGCTTTCATGTATCCCTGCCAGTTGATAGCAGCCTGCAAGCCTATATCCTCCAGTAAAATCAATACTTGGTTGTGGAATGCATTATTTAGTTTGACTGTTTTGTTTCAGCAGACTCACCTAATTATAATTTGCTGAGGCTCATGCTGAAACAAGTGTGAATTTCCTAAGCGTATCCCAGTCAGCAGTGGAGGAAATTTGCCTAGAAAACTGTTTGGCAGAAGGATAATGGCAGACTGGGATAACGAATACATCAAAAATTATTTGCATATGGATGATTGAGTCTTGACTGTGAGCAGCAGTAATTTATGCTCTTTTGCCAGAATACCCAAATATTTAGTCATTTTACCAAACTAAAAACAGAACAGTAAAATCTCTGGGGTAACCCGCCCAAAAAAGAGACAAATTATTGCTTGATGAGGTACATAGATGGCAGATAGCTATTTGATTGTTTCTTTTGCACCTGGAAAATGTTAGACAAACCATTATTTAAGATTTCTAAACGTGTTTGATAAGACAATGATATAACCTATTCCAAAATTTTTTGAGATTAAAATAAATTTGTATATGTTTGTATATATAATGATAAATATTCATTATCACTTAAATTGGAATCTTCATAAGTTTAAAATTTAATTGATACTTTGTATTCCTTTTGTCAATAAGCAAGATAATTTGTATTGCTGTAAAGCTGGTGGCTTCACTCTACCTGATTTCAAACTATACTATAAGGCTACAGTAACCAAAACAGCATGATACTGGTACAAAAACAGACACACAGACCATGGAATGACATAGAGAAACCAGAAATAAGACTGCACACCTACAACTATCTGATCTTTGACAAACCTGACAAAAACAAGCAATAGAGAAAGGATCCCTATTCAATAAACAGTGCTGGGATAACTGGTTAGCCATATGCAGAAGATTGAAACTCGACACCTTCCTTATACTATATACAAAAATTAACTCAAGATGAAATAAAGTCTTAAAAGTTAAACCCAAAACTATAAAAACCCTGGAAGACGACCTAGGCAGTACCATTCAGGACATAAACATGGGCAAAGATTTTATGACAAAGATGGCAAAAGTAAATGCAACAAAAGCAAAATTTGACAAATGAGATTTAATTAAAGAGCTTCTGCACAGAAAAAGAAACTATCATCAGAGTACAGAGACAACCTATAAAATGGGATAAAATATTTGCAAACTATGCATCTGACAAAGGTCTAATATCCAGTATCTGTAAGGCACTTAAACAAATTTAGAAGAAAAAAAAAATTAAAAAGTGAGCAAAGGAAATGAACAGACACTTCAATGGATGACATATATGTGGCCAACAATCATATGAACAAAAGTTCAACATCACTGATCATTAGAAAAATGCAAATCAAAACCGCAATGACATACCATCTAACACTGGTCAGAAAGGCTATTATTAAAAAGTAAAAAAATAACACATGCTGGGTGACGTTGTGAAGAAAAAGGAACACTTATTACACTGTTGGTGGTAGTGAAAATTAGTTCGGCCATTGTGGAAGACAGTGTGGCAATTCCTCAAAGACCTAAAGACAAACACGATTTGACCCAGTAATCCTATTACTGGATATATACGAAAAAGAACAGAAATAATTCTGTCATAAAGACACATGCACATTTATATTAACTGCAGTGCTATTCACAATAGCAGAGACATGGAATCAACCTAAATGCCCATAAATGATAGATTGGACAAAGGAAATGTGATACATATACAATATGGAATACTAGCAGCCATAAAAAGGAACGAGATCATGTCCTTCACAGGGACATGGATGGAGCTGGAGGCCATTATTCTTAGCAAAATAATACAGGAACAATAAACCAAATACCACATGTTCTCACTTACTTATAAGTGGGAGCTAAATGATAACACATGGGCACAGAGAGAAACAACACACTGGGGTCTTTCAGAAAGTGGAGGATGGAAGGAGGGAGAGGATCAGGAGAAAGATCTAATGGGTACTACACTTAATACCTGGGTCATGAAATAATCTATATAACAAACCCCCATGACAGAAGCTTACTTATGTAATAAACCTGCACTTGTACCCTTGAACTTGAAAGTTTTAAAAAATCATTTTTAATGTTTTTGACATTATATTAGGGTTCTGACATACTTTTTTTCCTCAGGAATATATAATTTTAGTGATGCTTGAACTACCATGATTTGGTTTCAAACTTTTACTTTATGTTTGCAATTCTATATGGCATACCAAGTATATAGCAATTTCTTTCTCTGGATATAGATAGATATAGATATAGCTGTATATATAGGTGTCTGTCACTCTCTCTGTCCCCTCGTATATATATGTATGTATAGGTATATAAATGTGTGTGTGTATATATATATATATACACATGTATATATATATACACACATTTATATGTATGTATATGTATATAAATGTGTGTGTGTATATATATACATGTGTATATATATACACACACACATAGAATGAGACACAGCTGTTTATTTGGATGTCTGTCTCTCTGACACTCTCTTTTATATATCTCTCAATAAATATATATTCTCATACATATATATGAGACGGGGGAGAGAGAAAACAAGAGAGAGAGAAAGAGAGAGAAAGAGAGAGAGAGAGCACGCGAGTGAGTGCGCAAAGAGCTATCTTCTATTGGAAAGTTTAACAATTTGCCCAGGGATTGTTTAGTTATTTTATTGTAGGGCTGGAATGTGAATCTAAGTTGGCCTGCTTCTGTAGTTTGATTTTCCAAAGTATGCCCCTAGTATCTTTGGTAAATATGAACTGCGTTTTCATGGAACACAGATATAACATTAAGTAGCATTTAATGATGATAAATTTATTTTTTTTTAACCAAGGACAAACTCTCCATTTGGTACCAGTAGGTATTTTTTAAATGTTTTAACTATCAAATAATTTTATATATTTATGGGGTTCAGTGTGATATTTTACATATGCATATACTGTATAAAGATTAAATCAAGCTAATTAATATATCCATCACCTAACGTACTTATTATTTTTTGGAACATGAAGGTATTAATCCCTCTTTATCTCTATTTTTAACATTGATGATGGCACTTAGGCAGTCAACATAACCTAGGGAGAATTTAATCACATTGCTTTATTTCGGTTTAATTTTATGTCTATTTTCTATTTGTGTTAAATGATACTGATATTTTCATTTGTAATAGTTTAGAAATGTAGTTACTTAAAAATCAGTTAATGTATCAAAAATATCAAGTCAATGAAAGGATGTTGATATCCAAACTTTATAACAGTGGTCCTGTATGAATGAATAATGGGAAATCATTATTTCACTTTTTGGCTTTTGATGAATGCTGCTCTCAGGACACATGCGTACTTTTCTCCGTGGGAACAATACACTTTGCAATTGACTTGTCTTACCTCACTGTCTTCTTTCTCTTCCCCCTATGTCATCATAACTGAATTCTAAAATCATAAAGGTCAAATTGACACAATGTGTCCGTAAAGTTTTCCTTTATCTCATAGCTAGAAATGTTCTCATTCTGTTTCCCTGGACAATTTTGTACGATAAGTCTTCCCTTATTTTTTATATTTCCTTGTAAAGAGATATGTGTTTTTGCTTTTTACTGTTCCTTCACATCTTGAGAGCAATATCTGTGTCCAGTACAGCCGTCTGTATGGACCAACACCTGGAATAGAGATTTAGGCATAGGAGATACTAAACCGACATTTGTGAAACCAATACCTTCATAAGTGAATGAATAAAGGCAGTTGAATAACTACTTGATTCATCAGGCACTTCACTCTTTTGCAGTGACTACATCTCAACTTCAGAAACATTCAAAATTTGCTTTCTAGGGTATGAAATAAGTAAACACATAACCAAATTAAATGTTTATAATTTATTAAAAGGAAAGACAAACTGACTCAACTGACTTGAGTTTTCTGGTACCAATACTAGCTTTCTCTACCATTCACTGTATTTTCTTAAAACAAACAAACAAACAAACAAAAAAAAACAAAAAAACTTCTTCCTGGATGTGATGGTCTCACTGTGCTTCCTACAAGGGGATATAGCCGAGGGAAGAGAACGAAGAAAGATGTAGCTCAACTTTGTGGAATTGCAACAGTTTCTCTGCTTGCTTAGCATTCCTGATGCTAAAGGTCATACTGCAGAATATAACTGTTCTTTAATAATCCTTGAGAGGATGTGGCTGCCGAGTGGGGAAGAAATGCTGTTCCTCACTAGTCAACTGCTCTGTCTTGTAGCCTCTCCTTTGTTCACCACTGCTGCAATTTTTTTCTCTGCTGCTATATGTCCTTTCTTTTCTGTCAGTAAGATGATTCCCAAAATACCTTGGGGTATAGTCACACTTCTGGATGTTCATTATCTCTAAATGCCCTCAGCTACAGATATTTATTTTCTGCAGACCTCAGTCTGCCAACAAACAAAAAATAAACTCTGCTACTTGTTACGGTGGTAGAGCAATCTAAACTGTTTTTCTCTTTCTGAGGCGGTTCAGAGGCCTCAGTGTCTCTATTATTTTTTCCCTCTAGGTTTTCTGTTTCTCAAAAGTGAAGTTATATGCCAGTGACCATTTTTCTTGCTGTCCCACCTTTCTCAATAATCTGGACCGTTGGATATTCTGATCTTTCCTTGAATTTATGGAAATTGTTGGTTTTGAGTCAAAGATGCTTGAAAAGTAATGAGGGGGATTTTAAAAAACCAAGAAATTACTAGAATGGGCTACCTTTTGAAAACCTCACAGTCCTTTTTACAAAAAATAAACTTAAGAACCAGTTGAAGTTATTTGAATTCAAATCGGATTATGTCTGAGATTGGGGCTGCACAATTTGCATTTATTCCATGGATATTGTCAAAATCTTAGTCTCTACCACCTCCATTTTTATTCTTAGGGCTGCTGTTGTTCCAAATAACTGATCAATAGCAAAACTGCCTAAACTCAACTGACAACATTTTATTTGTCTAGCAGTAATTTAGTAAAATGTAGTTAATAGCAAAATCACCAGAAGGAAGAATGAGTAGTAGAAAAAATAGGGAAAGCAATTTATGTTATCTTTTTTGTTGCTGTTGGCATGTAATTGCTTAATATATATATACCTCATGCTTTATTACAGTTTTGCCCATTTGCTATAAATGGGCCAGGCATGTTGTCTCTCACCTGTAATCCTAGCACTTCGGGAGGCCGAGGTGGAAGGACTGCTTGAGGTGGGGAGTTCAGGACCAGCCTGGGCAACGTAGTGAGAACCTGTCTATAAAAGATTTTTTTTTTAAATTAGCCTGCTGTGGTGGTATGTGCCAGTAGTCCCAGCTACCCATGAAGCTGAGGCTGAGGCGGGAGGATTGCTTGAATCTCAGAGTTCAAGGCTGCAGTGAGCCACAATCATCACTGCAGTTAGCCTGGGTGACAGAGCGAGACCATCTCACAAATAAAAAGTTACTATAAATGCTTAATGATTAGAGTAAGTCATTCACTGAGCAGGAAGAAATGACATCAATAATTTCTCTTTGAAAAGTAGTTTATTATATATGATTGTTTTCAGGTAAGACAAACTCTACTATAGTGGATTAGCCAAATGGGCATTTATTTTTTCTGAAGAATTCCAATAGTGAAAAGGTAGCTCTATGATTCTGGCATAGATTCAGTTTGCTTCTGTAGCTTTGCTTTGCCTTCCTCTGCCATGTGGCTTTTGCCTTTGGTCTCAACACAGCTGTTGAAATTACTGCCATTGGGCGTGCATTCCAGGCAGGAAAAAGGCAAAAGGCAAAGGAAGCTTACCTTAAATGCTACCCAAGTCTATCTCTTTCCTTCAGGAAAATGATAGCTTTTCATAAAGCCTGAAATAGATTCACATTTCCTTTTATTGATGAGAACACCATCATGGGTCTATGCCTTATTGCAAAAAGTTTCAGGAGGTATATCTTAACCTAAGCACATTACTACTTAGAACAAAGTCAGAGAAAAAATACTTGCACATAACTAACCATGCCTGCTTAATGTGTAAAATCAACATGATGTTGATCAGGGCAGAAAAAATGCTAAATTATTTCAGGTTATGTTCCTGATATATTTTATTTGAAGAAAATGTCAACAAATAGAGGAAGCATAGGAAAAGCATGTTCCTGAGAAATATTGGCAGTTCCCAAGTGTTGCTCTGGATGGAGGAGATCTGAGTTCAAGGGCCCTGTGCATTTCTGTGAAGATGATGATGAAGTGTGTGTGTGTGTGTGTGTATGTGTGTGTGTGTGTGTGGTGGGGTAGGATGAAAGAGGGGACCAATAGGATTTACAGTTCTATTCCTATGGCATTATAGAGAGTGATTTCCTAGCTTTATTATTGACTGGCTGTATGATGTTAAGCTAGTTACTGATTAGGATAACACCTACCTCATTAGGTGGTTGTAATAATTAACCAAGTTAATATTTGCAAAACATTTAGTACAGTGTGTTTTACATAAATCTTTATTAAATAAAATAATACCTGTCATGGAAGGAATTAATTTATACTTTGTGAATCATCAGGTTATATCTTTATCAGATTTAGTATGTCCTATTATATACCACAGTATCCCCAGCCTCTGCATATTGTTAGAGTTCAATCAATGCTGACTGAATTAATAAATGAATCTTAGCTGACACTAAAGCATTCTTGATTCGGTTAGCTCTGCATGTTGGTTGCATATTTATGAATGATGTTATGATTCCTATGTAAGCAGTTGAAGACAAATGGTCTGTGATTAATTTCAGTTTATGTAAGAGTATAAACTGTATATGCAAACTAAATGTATATGATATGAATATGTATTTAAAATACAAATATGTAGACATAAACTAAATATACATGGTATATTCATAAAATGTTTTCTGAATATGATTATTTTTATTTTGACTTGATTTTGCATGGAGTTTGACTTTTACTTGATAGCAAAGGTAACATCTCCTCAGCATGCTGACCTATGTATTTATTGTTCAGTTGACAGCTAGACTTTTTTCTCTGAAATTAATAAATTGTCATTCTGCTATCTATCCTGGCCATCCCTGCATTTGACTGCATAAGTAGTAAGATGATCAATTCACAGCACAACTACATTATCTCTCTACATATATCAAAACATCACATTGTACCCCATAAATGCATACAATTATAATTTGTCGATTAAAACATTGTTAACCAAATCTAAATTAATAGATTAAATAAATAAGAAGAAAAATTCTCAATGCTGAATCAAATTTTGCCCTTTGGGTTTTAGGTAAAGGATTGTAGAGTTTGCTTGGAAGACACTTATACACGTAGTGAGGTTGTAGTATGGGCTGGTTGTTAAGAATTGAACTCTAAAGACAAAAAGCCAGCTCCACCATTTATTTACTATCTAAGCCCTTCTGAGAAAGCTACTGAGCCTCTTTACGCTTCAATTTCCTCCTCTGTGAAGTGAGGCTAATAACAGCACTTAAGTCATTCATGAAGAGTTATTGGGTGAATATATACATAGTGCTTAACATGATATATGAAGAAGTCCTCAACAAGTGATGAGTTAAAGCACATAATATTTTCCAAATTTGTTGAACACATGGATGAAAAGTGATACTCAGGATTTATGCTCTACATGGGATTTGTTCAACAGACAGCTACCAATAAGGAATAGAAAAAAGTTCTAATAATTTATCTTAAAATCCAGATGTTCAAAGTATATACCCTAGTCCAATAACCACTTTGACTCTCTGAACAAATATTACATCTCCAGGTCAGCAAATAGTCAGGGATTATCCTCAAATAATTACTCTTATAATTGAGACTTTATAAACTGATGTTCAGTTTAGATGAATACAATAATTTAGTAATAAATATTTGAAGAGGAAAAATCAGGCCAATGTAAGATGACACTATAACATACCCAAATATGCTTGTTCCTTATTAAACATGCAACACCAAATGTTCCTTGTTAAAATAAAATATTTCATTGAACATCTTAGTGTATAAATTATTGATGGGCTCATTTTAACAGTTTCCTCATGGAATTCTAATCTGATTTTCATCTGTAGGGCACAGTATGCTTTTTCTGAATGAAACCATCTCCAGGTAGTCAGTATTTCCACTAACTATTGGCACTGTAAGACCCCTCCATGGCGTTTACATTAGCTTAGTTCTACATTTCCCAAGTACTTAAAAAAGTTGGGTTGTAATCTTGTCTCTTTGCTGATGATTCAAGATGATTCTTTTAAGAAAGAAACATTTTTAAAGGCTAATCTTCTAAATGTGTTTTTAAACACCCACTTTCCATTATTTTAACTGCTCAAATTCTTAAATGTATATTCTTTTCTGAAAATAAGTGAAGTATTTGAGACATCAGTTTGTTACTCATTTTTAAAAATGTATATAACATTGTCTCCATTGAAACTCATATAAATTGGACTTGAAATATACTTATTTTGACCAGGTATTTATTTGTAATTTTCTGTTTCAGGATAAATTTGCAAAAAATATAGGGCAGCAATAACTAAAAGCCTTGGGAGAATTAATTTAAATATGTCCATGGAAGAAATGTAGTTTTTTTCCTACTCCATAACTTTTTCAAAGAAGGACCTAATGAGTATTACAAAGATTTCTGGTATGATAACATTCAGGTTTTAATAAGAAGGTTGTTAGTGGACTTCAATTATATGCTCTTACCAGCTTAATAGTATCCCAAATAGTCACCATTAATGCCACTCCAACTGGTCAACTTAAAACTGACATTTTAACTGGGTTAAGCCACATGTTAACTGATAGGAAAATATCAGTGTCAGATAGGTGTGTCTATAAATAGTAATGCCCCAGGCTATTTATGACCACTTCTGTTGTTGCATAGGTACACACATGGCAGTGTGATTTGCTGCCTTCCTCCCCATCACCTATATCTGGCATTTCTCCCTAGGCTCTCTCTCCCCAACTCCCCCCCCCCCCCGGTGCCGCCCCCCTTTGCCCCCCACCCGGGGGCCCCCGGGGGGGGCCGGGCCCACACCCCCGGGGGTGGGGAGGGATAACATGGGGAGAAATGCCAAACATGGTATGCACCTAAAGTAAAAAAAAAAAAAAATTAGTCTATCTATATTCAAAGTATACATTTAATATTCACCCCTGTAATACATTGTTAGTGTTTTGGCTTTAAATATTCACATATATTTAAACATTTCAAAGTGAGAAGCATATCTTTCATAATGTAAGTCATGATTTAAACTAGTTCTACCTAAAGAACTTTATTTACCTTTGGTATAATGTAGCCTTGCTGGCAACATATTTCTTCAGCTTTTTTTTTCATTATACTTTAAGTTCTGGGGTACGTGCGCAGATCCTGCAGGACTGTTACACAGGTATACACGTGCCGTGGTGGTTTACTCAGGAGGCCTTTCCTCATGTCATGGTCTGGGCCTGCCTCTCTGCCACCTACTTTCTTATACTCTGGATGTCATGTTTACTATCTGTATCCCACTTGTACTAATGTGTTAAGTGTCTGTCTCCCTAAGGGACTGTGAGCTCTGAGAGGGCAGAAGATATTATGTCAGTCTTGTGCATTACTTTCCCTGCGAGCCCAAAACATGGCTTGTACCCAGGCTTGCAACAAATATTTATGAAATTTGAAATGCTATTTCAAATAAATAAGAAATAAATGTGTTATCAATTAATATTACCAGTTTAGTAGCCTTGGAAAAGATCTCGTAAAACCTTTATGTCAGGGTATCCCTGATCTGGAAATCAAAGAGACGAGCGAATATCAAGTTTCTTTATACTCTAAAATTGTTTCTCTGATTTTCTTTGATTCTCACAACTATCTGCTAAGAAAGAAAGATAATCATTTTAATTTTCAGATTATAAGTGAGAAAAACATTTTTTCAAAGGGATTAAGCAATCTGTTTAAGATTGCACAGGTAATTAGTTAGTAGAAAGGCTTGGACTCAAAATTGTTTGACTTTATACTGTGCTTTGAAAAATACATTATTTTGAGAAATTCCTTCTACTGTAGCTTAGCTCCTCCTTTAACAAAGAAAAACAAGTAAACATAAAAAATCTGTGTGTTTATATCCTGCTTCTTTAAGAGATTGTGAGCTTCTTGAAGTCCAAAGCTGTAAATTATATATATTTGTGATTTCCCCAAAGCCCCAAATGTGTTCTACACAGTGCAGTAAATAATTTGATATGATACCCCATAGGAAAGTTGATTCAGAGCTGAAAACCTGGAAACAATTCTCCTTAACTATCTCTGTACCTCACATGTCATACAGGATTTGTCTCATGGCAAGTGATCAAAGCTGGTTGTTAGAGCGATGAATGATTTATATAGCAGAATGTCAAGTTCTGAAGCCCTCCCACCTGGACCCTTCAGCCTCAAGGCTGCCATGCCACAGCCCAGGTTCTGTCGAGAAAGATGTTGGTGGAAGCCTACGTGTGAGTGTGGAATTTGTCCTTCCTAATTTGTTTCTCCTCTTCTAGTCTTCATTGCATCCTTTATCCTGGCAGCACATTATTTTTCAGGGGTTAAAACTACATGTGCTTTCTGGGAAATCTGTGGTCATAAAACGACAGGGTGGGTGATTCTGTAGCAAACTAGATCTGAGAAGTCCCTATGTATGGGTAATAGATAAACTTTTAAACACTAAAACCACCCCACCTTCCTGAGCAAATAAAATGTCTGTGCATTGAGCTAAGCCTGTGGCCTGCAAGTCCATGTCCCCTGTTTGGGGTCATACCACACCTTTGCTCAGATATTTGCCATGTATTCCACTCAGCTATACAGATGCATTCAGACTTCTCAGCTGGGCACACAGGCTGCTCCAAAGTCTGGTCCCAGCCCAACTTCTCAGCTTCTTTTCCCTTCTGCTCCCACACACACCCTCCCACATTCCTGTGCACCTCTACTGTGGGCTGCCCTCGATCTGACACTCTGCATGTCACGGCTGGCCTGCTCTGCTAGATGGATAACATGAATTTGTGAATCTTCTGGCCTGTTCCATGCTCTGCATGCTGGAATCTACTGCAGAAATTGTGGGCTACCTCAGTTGAACTCTCCACAATGAGGCCTTTTCTTCTGACTCCTCCAGGGCACATGTGTACCTTTCCCTTTTGTTTGCATGGCCCTTGGAGGGTATTTATTTTCACCCTTGTAGCCATTTTCTGTACTTTTACCACCAATTTACACTCGAGGAACCTTAAGACATTGAAAGCTAAGTGAGTTGACCAAGGCTGCATTTTGAGAAGTGGCTTTTCTTTCTTTCTTTTTCTTTTTTTTAAATAATTATACTTCAAGTTCTGGGGTACACGTGCAGATCTTGCAGGATTGTTGCATAGGTAGACACATGCCAGGGTGATTTGCTGCCTCCATCCCCCTGTCACCTACATCTGGCATTTCTCCCGGTGTTATCCCTCCTCGACCTCCCTGCCCCCTGCTGTTCCTCCCCTAGCCCCCCAGTCCCCAACAGACCCCAGTGTGTGATGTTCCCCTCCCTGTGTCCATGTGTTCTCATTGTTCAACACCCACCTATGAGTGAGAACATGTGGTGTTTGGTTTTCTGTTCTTGCGTCAGTTTGCTGAGAATGATGGTTTCCAGAATCATCCACGTCCCTACAAAGGACACAAACTCATCATTTTTTATGGTTGCATAGTATTCCATGGTGTATATGTGCCACATTTTCTTTGTCCAGTCTATAATTGATGGGCATTTGGATTGGTTCCAGGTCTTAGTTATTGTAAACAGTGCTGCAGTGAACATACGTGTGCATGTGTCTTTATAATAGAACAATTTATAATCCTCTGGGTATATACCCAATAATGAGATTGCTGGGTCAAATGGAATTTCTATTTCTAGATCCTTGAGGAATCACCACACTGTCTTCCAAAATGGTTGAACTAATTTACACTCCCACCAACAGTGTAAAAGTGTTCCTATTTCTCCACATCCTCTCCAGCATCTGTTGTCTCCAGATTTTTTAATGATTGCCATTCTAACTGGCATGAGATTGTATCTCAATGTAGTTTTGATTTGCATTTCTCTAATGACCAGTGATGATGAGCATTTTTTCATGTTTATTGGCCTCATGTATGTCTTCTTTTGTAAAGTGTCTGTTCATATCCTTCACCCATACCTTTCTGATTTTTAAGAAATATCATTCAAAGTGTTAATTAGGACTTGTAGACACACTAAACAATAAGATCCCAAGTAGAAATACCTATTTTCCTGTGTGTCCTACCTTTCCTTGTCCTCGCCAACCTATGACTACAAAAAACTTTATACTTCTTTATTCAGTCAAATCATAATGGTGTAAGCTCCAGGCCATGTACTTCCTTTCCAGAAATTACTCCCACATAAAAGGTTTTCCACATATTTCTGAGAGTTTTCTTCTAGACAGTTCTGTACCATGCAACTCCAAAGAAAAAGCTTTAAATTTTTGACTTGGACAGTTTTCTTACCACCGGTTGGCTACTCCTGTTGCCAAATATACTTGGGAAGCATAAGCTTTGCTGGGCGAAGCTGTCTGTGATGATGTTTCTACCACTTCCACTATACCTATCTCAGGTATGGTTGCTGCTCATGAACCTGTTCAAAGGTCAGTCTCGCCTGTTCTTTACTGCTACACAGATGTTGGCTGCTTCTGGAAGCCAGAGCCTGCCCTGATCTGCTGTGACTACTAATGGCAACCTCACTTCTGTCCTGCAGCTGGCAAACAGCAGAAACCCACTTTCTCTACTCACTTCCATACTGACCCTACATGGCTGAAGAATGCCATTCCACCTCAGAAATCATAGTAGGCCTTTCCAGACTTGGAGTTTATTCTCCCCTAGCTCCAGACACTGGGAGAAAGACTCTCCTCTATCTCAGTTCAGGTTTGTGCTTGACAGTCTACCCCAGGATTGACTACTACTTGGGATGATTGACAGTGGGAATACCCTTTCACTTCAGAAAATAATTCTATCTTAGCCCTCCAAATTATAGACTCTTATACAGCCGTTAAAAATTAACCCAAGATTGGCAAATTTTCTGAAATCCAACTATTCAGTCTTTCTTATGATCACTTTGTTACTTATATTAAAACCAGACTGCTACTTGATAACTTGAAAGCTTTTAAAGTTCAAACTGAATGACCATCCAGGCTGAATATAGTTAATAAATCTTAACAATGAAGCTCATTTTGTTAAAGGCTACTAGTAACTATGTAAGTTACACTTTATAGTGTACTTAACATTCTTTATAATTTAACTACAGGCAATAACTCACATATCTGCTAATTTCTAGCTTTTTACTGATCTTCAGAACATACTGGTTGTAATTTGATGACCATATCAGACATGCCTTCAGTGCAGATTATAATTTGATTTCTCTAAATAAAATACACATTGTAATTATAAAATATATATTGGAACTGCATGTTTAGAAGTATTGAGGCTTGCTTGATATATGGTCATGTACCTAATGCATGCCCATTGTCTTATGGGGAATGGCGCTGTCACCTGGAAGCAAATCTGTATCTAAGTATCACTCCACTATTAAATAATTGCCTAAGACTTGGTATGTATCTAAGTAGGAATATTATGTAATAAGTTCTACTGGACTTAACTCTGTTCTCAGATGTTCAAACTCATATTGACTTTAACTCTTTTACTCAGAACATCTATTATATGTGACCATTCATGCACAAATGAGGCCAAGTAATTATGCAGGGTATTAGCATATTGGTGCACAGTGATGTGAAGTGAATTCAAGATAACCCTTGGAGCTTTTATGCGAAAATGGGAAGAAACTGATATCCATTTAAATACCACAAGAGATGCTCTTTTATGCCACTGACACGCATTTCTTCAAGTGAACTTTAGGATCATCATGTTTAGGCACAAATATAAGGAAAGGCACAAATCTCCATACTTTACAATGTTGTTTTGTATCTAAGAGTCTGTCTAGTACAGAGTAAAAACAGAATTAAAATTTTTATTTGTACTCAGGCAAAATGTCCTGGTATGTAGTTCCAGATCTATGCATTTATTTGCAAAAGACTTTGAGTCTCTTCATAAATGATTTGTACACACATCAGGAACAGAATACATTTGAATATCTGCTGACCTTTGGAGAGGGCCCAGATAAATCTAAACTATAGTGAGTGCTATGAGATCTTAGAGAGAATGTGAAGGCACAGATAGTCTCATCAGTCCAACTGGATTTGGTAACAGAGCCTGAATTGTAGGGCTGCATTTGAACTCACTCTTACCCAGGCCTGTATGTGCCTTGTAGAAGAGTGCTGGATATTAAAAACCAGGATTCCCAGTAGGGCAAAATCAGAATTTATTGTCCAAAATAGGACATTTTTGACAGGCAGTGGGGATTATAATTAATAATTACACTGTGATAAAATGTGTATACCTATTCCAGTCAAATCTGGACATATTGTTACCAAGCCTAAATAACATCATGCATCCTTGCTAAAAGAATAAAAATTTAGGAATAAGAATCTTCTTCTATTGTTAGAAAATCTAAAAGCACCAAGGATTTACAGGTGGACTTTGATGGTAAGGAGTTCTGAAAGCCATAGGCAAGAGTGGCTCATAGGCAGAGACTCAAAGGCAAGTCATGAAGGCAAAGATTTCTGAATTGCATTCCACCATCTGCTGTGTAGCAGAAATAGCTTGCAGCTCATGAATTAGTCTGTGCAGAGAGTGGTGGTCAGTAGCAGAGGCATGGAGCAGCAGCCTGAGGGAGTCCATGTAATAATTCTGGGTGGGTATGGCCATGATCCCCAATGACCATAATATCCATGGAAGGCTTAAAGCAGAGGAGAGCCACAGTGTGGATGGTGATGTGAGTAAAAGGTAAAAAAGACAAACCAAATGCCCTGGTTTGCTTGAGATGGTCCTGGCATGATTTTAATGGTACTTCTGTACTTCTGTATTAGGGACTGTTAGTGACTCACTCAGATCATTTTATAGCCTGGTGTACCTGTATCTCAATTGGTGTGTAGACTGCTGATGGCTTACAGCTGACATCACGTCAGCCCTTTCATTATAACACACACGTACATACATACATACACGCAGAATTACCTCAGCTTTCAGACAGAGGCCCTTCAGGAGTGAGTCAGAGTCAATGGTACGGTTTTACCTGAAGAGCACTCCCCTGATTAATCACGTTCACAGGAATCCTTGTTTCAGGCAGGCTCTACTTCCAGGGCAGTTATCTAAGGCAGCCTTTTCCACTGTCAATAGTGTCCTGATTTGGATGATCAATTTGTCCTAAGTGTCAAAGTCTAGCACAGGCAACGTCAGCAGAGGCAAGCAGAGTGAAGACGAGTCCTGGTTGGGAGAATCAGTGAGATCAGAAGACAGCAGCAGGCAGGTGGAAAGAAATGAAGAGAGATTGTGGGGCAGATCATCAGCTATATTATACAGAAGAGGGATGAGGTGCTGTGCTAGTGTGTGAGAGCTGTTGATTCATGCTTTAGTTCTAACTGTTACAGTGAATTTGATTCGTGTGATCCTAGAAAATATTGTGTGTACTAATATTAACATAATCTAGATGTTGGCTGAAATGATCTTTGTTAGTAAGAAAAAAATAGCAGTTGTACTGACTCCCTTTGACAATATGAGGGCCCCTGGTAAGATCACCTGAGAGATGATGCAGTGGAGTCTTGGAGGGAAGTCACACTCCATTGCAAGACCAAGAGACGAGAGAGTGGTGATATAAGAGACTACTTCGAAGAGATGGTTACAAAGAGAATCAGTAAATGGGGCTGTAGATGGAAGGTGGCCTCGTGTCTAAAGAGGATCTTTTTTTCAATTGGAAAATACTGAGGTGTAGTTCTATGTCAATAATACCATTAGCTAATGCTTATACAGCCTAGCACATCCCAGAATGTGTTCTAGATATTTTACAAGTGTCAATTTATTTAATCCGTAATTCGTAATTTTCATAAGAACCTCTAATTTTACAGATAAAATTGACTCACAAAAAAGGGTTAGTAATGGACTCAATGCAGCTACTAACAGGTGGGGCCAGGATTTCAAACCCAGCTATTTCCAGAGCCCGTGCTCTTTAGAATACAGGACACTGGCTCACAGAAACATGGTATGATCCTCTCTAGAGAGACAAGTTGATTGGGACAAAAAGGAGAATACTGAAGAAGCAAAGTACAGCAGGCATGAAAGAGGATTGGGATTAGTATGCAAGTGAAGAGATTCAAAATTTAGAAATCAGGACAATTCATTTGCTGGACTAAAGGAGTTTGTTAGGACTCTGTGGTCACTCTCCTCTGATTTTGTTTTTATTTCCTCAATGTAATAAGAGATAGGAGTGAAGTAAAGAGGGGCAGTATTGAACATTTAAGAAGAGAGAAGTGGTGTGAAATATATGCAAAATAATTACCTCTGCTTCCTTTTGCAAACATAGACTTTGAAGAGGCTATCAACCAAACTAGGTCCATCCTAAATTTAAGACCTTGGCTGCTGATTACTGTAGATCTTGGGAGGCTTCATCTACCTATGCTACGAGTACTTAGTGATCCAGGAATTATCTTCTTCATGAGGCTTGAACTCCTTTACATGGCTGACTTTTATGAAAATGGAGGATCTCTCTTTTCTAAGAACCCCATTAAGGACAGATGGGAATTAAAGCAAAGTTGTACAGTGGCCAAGGGGTAAATCGAAGCATTTCATGTGCCTCATTAAAACAAAATACCACAATTGAAAAAGAATGAACCTTTAAAACCAACTGTCTGAGGCCTCACCCCAGGAAGTTTTATTTCCCTACAGATTAAGCATGCCTTTTCATTCCCTTGGAAAGAGATCTGCTTGTAAAAGTGTTTTATGTACAGTTTAAGTGCCACGCTTGTGCCGTCCCAGGAAAATGTGCATTGTCATGCAAGTGTACCCTGTGTCTTTCCTTCTTTCTCCCTGTCCAGGCATGTCTCTAGCACCTGGGTCATTTGTGCCTGACATGTTCAAATATGAATTCAAAGCAAGTCATGAATTTACTTAAATTTGGTAAATAATGCAATCATTCCTTCTTCTCATATTTTCAGTTGTAGATAACTATCTTTGACCTAGGCTCTTCTCCACATTAGTCTGAATGCCAGGATGCAATTTCTAAACTAAAAAACACAACCATTTTGAGAAGAAAACAAAAGGGGCCAAAGGTTTTATCTTACAGGTTCAAATGACCAACTGTATTTAACCACCGTCAAGTTTTCTCAAAGTTGTCCTAAAACCCATTTGGCTCTTTTGCCTCTAATAGGAATTTTCAGTAAAACTAATTAATCAACGCATGCTTGTGAACCTAGTCATAAAAATAATATATCTACACTCTCCTAACCTCCTTTCTTTTTATCTACTACCAGAGTTACACGTCTTCCACAGTTGTCAGTGGCCACCTTAACTTCTGTCTATATCCTGTCAGTAGCATTCCCCTATCTTGACTTTCTATCTTTCCCCTAACATCTATACTTTCCAGACAAGCTTTAAGTTTTTATAACTTTATGCTGACTTACTGGAACACATATATGATACTGGAACAATGCATTTCAAGACAATTTTATTGTCCAACTATTAAAAATGATGATGAATGTTTATATCTCTCTTGTTGTGGAAAAATGCATACAATATAATGGAAAAATGCATACAATACAATGTTAAAAGACGAAAGCAGATTACTAAAGAGTAAATAGAAATTTAATCTCACACCTTCAATCCCAGCACTTTGGGAAGCTGAGCCGGGTAGATCACTTGAGATCAGGAATTCAAGACCAGCATGGGTAACATGACAAAATCTCATCTCTACCAAAACAAAAAAAAAAAAGAAAAAAAAATTAGCAGGGCATGGTGGCATGCGCTTGTAGTCTCAACTACTCAGGAAGCTGAGGTAGGAGGATTGCTTGATCCTAGGGGTGGAGGCTGCAGTGAGTTGTGACTGCATCACTGCACTCCAACCTGGAAGGCAGAGTAAGACCCTGTTTTAAAACAAAAAAGAAAAAAGAAAAGAAAGAAAAGTGATCCATTTTTTGTATCACAGATTTTTTTCTTGTATAGAAAGTAGTTTGGCATTGCATGCTCTCACTCGTAAGTGGGAGTTGAACAATGAGAACACGGGCAAAGGGAGGGGGACATTGCACACTGAGGCCTGTCAGGGGTTGGGTGGGCAAGGGGAGGGAGAGCATTAGGACAAATACGTAATGCATGTGGGGCTTAAAACCTAGATGACGGGTTGATAGGTGCAGCAAACCACCATGACACATGTATACCTATGTAACAAATCTGCATATTCTGCACATGTATCCCAGAACTTAAAGTAAAATAAAATAAAATAATTTTAAAAAGAAAAAATAAGAAAGTAGTTCGGAAGAATTGGTCCCCAAAAGTAAACTGGTTATCTTTGGTTGCATGGTGGTAATACAGATCCCTTAATTTTATTCATCAATAAAGGTATTTTACTAGTTTAATATAAAGCATGGGCCAGGTGTGGTGCCTTACACCTGAAATCTCAGCACTTTGGGAGGCCCAGGTGGGCAGATCACTTGAGGTCAAGAGTTTGAGACCAGCCTGGCCAACTTGGCAAAACCCCATGTCTGCAAAAAATACAAAAATTAGCCTGGCGTGGTGGTGCACACCTGTAATCCCAGCTACCTGTGAGGCTGAGGCAGGAGAACCACTTGAACCCTAGAGGCAGAGGCTGCAGTGAGCCAAGATCATGCCACTGCAATCCAGCCTGGGTGACAGAGTAAGACTCTGTCTCAACAAAACAAAACAAAACAAAACAAAACAAAGCACGGGGTTGAGGGAAAGCAAAGAGTAGTTTTTCTTTCATTTTTCTTTCCATATGGCCTTTCATGTCTTAGAATTTTAAGTCACCCAGAAATTGGTGTGTGGGATATTTTTCAGCTCTCATTATTCTATTTATTCAGTTTAGCATAATTTTATGCATAATTACCAGAGCTACTTACTATCTTTGTAAACTTATGCAGCTTACCCAACTTGTATGTACTTCAGTTTCTTTACCTGTAAAATTGGATAACAAACAGTAGTACCTAGGTCATAGAGTTGATTTGAGAATTTAACAAATTTTAAAGGCTTAGGATAGTGACCTAAACACAGTAATTATTTTATTTTCATTGTTATATATTAAATCCTAATAACATGCTAGCCAGTATGGTAGAACCTGAAATTAACACGGAGAAGAATGTAGACTCAATATCTTCTCGGAGTTTTGAGAAAAAAAGACAGATAATTAAATACATAATTGTAATGAATATGCTAATGGCTGTAAATAGTGTATATAGGAGGTTATTGGAATGTTTAAGAGGGGCATGTAATCCAGTGTAAAGACACCAAGGAAGGCTTCCTCAGTGACGTGATGTCATGATAAAGGAAGAATAACTCTGGGAGAGGAGAGGTTCTAATTACATGGGCCAGAACACGTAGCAATATGATGTGTTTTATCTCCAACATAACATGCTGTGAACATCTAATTCTTCTTCAAACACCTAATTCTTTCATCCACTTCTAGTATTCTATGTAATGGAGACATTAATTGCTTCCTGTCTTCTAGCAGCTATGGAGAAATTAAAATAATTTTTGATGAAGAACACTGAAAACTCATTTATGAAATCTCCTTTGGGAATGGAATGATTAATCCTTGAATAAATAATTTTATAAGCCAGAAAGAAAAAGGCAAATCTTAGAAAGGAAGTTAATCTATAAATCCCAGACTCTGGCTTTTATTGGATACTTATTAGATCTTTATAGAAAAGGAGAATATTTAAAATTTCAGAATAAAACCTTTAAATGAAGAGGCGATAGAGAAGGCACAGCTAATTTCTGTATGCACTGAGATAGCATTTAATGGTTTAATTAAGATATAGATTAAGTGGTAGATGTAAAACCTTACTATTCTAGGGTCTGATCAGCAATTTAAGAAGATTGTGTATTCATTTTGAGTCAAAGATGTAAACAAAGGAAATCCTAACTGATAAAGTGTCATGTTGCCAGATTGGTAAGTTGCATGCACTATATATGATGATCCTTTTTGTAATTTCAGATTTTTTGTGGTTCCTATGTAATATACTTTTTGTGTCTTTTATAGTTTCAGATATACTAAAATAAAGTACACTTTAGGGACTTTTCTTTGACTTGGAATTAAGTACAGATTATTTTAGTTATAAGGATATACTAAAGTAGCTAGCCTCAGACCTTTGTTTTTTCAATTTGTTTTTATTATGATAAAATATACATAACATGAAATTTACCATCTTACCTTTCTGAGTACACAATTCAGTGATATTAAGTAAATTCCTAATGTTATGCAGTCATAATTGCCATTTATCTCCAGAACTCTTTTTCATTTTGTAAAACTGAAACTCTGTATCCATTACAGGATAACTGTCCATTTCTTCTCCCCACAGTCTCTTGACTTTTAAATAGAGTGTGTTCTAAAGGTTTTTTTAAAAAATCTGAACTGCAGTTTATTTATAGGAGCAACACAGTAAGTGATGGTTGAATTTCCAAACTGCTTCACAAAATCCTATTTGTAGGCTAGCTAATAAAACTTTAAATTGATAAGAAACATACAAATTAATGGACAAGATTACAAACCATAATAGACAGTAGGTTGAAACCTGGTGTAAATAAAAGGTGTCTATTAAAAACCCACATTATTGGGTACAAGATGATCCTTAACAAATATGGAAATGGACAGTTTCTGTTTGGCATCCGCCATACTTTTTGTTGTGTTTATCACTTACATCCCTGTGCTTTTTTTCCAGCTTCTAAACACTTGTACTTCTCTAATACTATCCTAAGCCTGCATGCCATGCCCCACACAGGCCTGTATCATTCCCTAAAAGTCTCATATTTTAAAAGTACTTCCTTCTCTTTACACATTTTGATTGGAGAGCTTCAAACATGAAGGTGAGATATGAGATATTTTATATTAACATAGACTAGAAAGATACCTGTAAATAGCATTTTGCAAGTTATTTTTCATATTCTTAGAACCCATGAGAATTCATAGATAGTATTACATTTCCAGGTAAAAGAAAAAGAAACAGATTCCATCACACCATGCAAAATACCAAATGAAGGGCATTAAGAAGTACTAGAGATGACATTCCATATAGCTTGAACTGTTTATCAGATCTTTTTCAGATGCCAACTTTGTGACTTACAGAGAAGCTGCTCTGTTATTAAACTTTAAAAAAGTTAAATTACATTTGCTACAGTTGAATCATAGATACTGAATATTAAAAATTCCCTCTAGTAAGAGTCTCAGCTTACTTTCTTTCTCCATATATTACTGTTTCCATGTTTTATACTTATTGAGGAACTCAGACCTGAAGTGGGAGATGGTGAAAATTTGAACTGCAGAATTTGAAGGAGTAAGAGTGGCAGCAAACTCCTAAGCCAGAAATCACTCTTCTAGGCTTCCATAGATGGTTTGTATGTAGAGAATCTAATAGAGCTCATTTTTCTGGTTTCCTTTAACTTCTCACATATACTGTCAGGAAAAGAAGGCAAATTATTTTATAGGCCAATAGTTCCCAAAATGATACTTATTTTCTCTTTTTTGTGGTACCCTATTTATCATTTTTTCATGCAAGAGGATTTCAAGCTGTCTAGTATGTGGCCTCATGTAGCTCTTCTTAGACAGCCTCTACCCCATGAAGTTTGGTGTGCCAGAAAACTGACAACTATTTACTTTGTGATGTGAACTCTTGCTTTTTGGTAAAGTTTGAATCATGATAGTTTGCCCTGTGATCTCTGACAGCACACACACTTCTTTGGAAAACGCAAGATAGAGAAGGAGTCCCCTTAATATTTAATATCAATGATTTGTATAATTCCTTTGGTGTTTTCTTACAGTATACTTGGTGGTATTGGTTGGGATAAGCCCATAAGAAAAGAAAATGTTTTCTAATTCAATTATTCCATTCCATTCCATTTAGTTTAGTTCAATTTGCCTGTGTTTAGTTCTGCTTCTCTAGCAGGAAAACCACCATTTACCTCTAACCAGTACTTGCTTGAAGGTCATCCTTCATCTGAATGTTACCATTTCTTGCCGGCTAGGACATTTCAGCAAATGTCTTTGTCTAGAAAGAAATCATGCAAGTGTTTTTACAGCATACTTTGTCTGGCAATTAAAATAACCACAAGTGTTCTAGTCACAAATCTGTTTCATTATTATAGTATATTATTTTAATAATATTTCATTTCTCAAAGTTTGTTCCTACACTAACTGCTGTGCTACAGTACACAATTTATTCTAGTACTTGAAGAATAGTATCCATTAAGAGTTAGATGTTTGAAAGGCACATTTTTCAGTAACACTAACCCTTTCCTTCTTATTCTTCTATTTTAATCATTGCTGCACTTGGTTTATAACTGTGACATCTTCACGTCAGTAATTCTTACAGGTATAATGCCAAGTGAATTTACCCTTTTCAGCTAAAACCATTGCCATAGGATAAAACTAAATCGGGGTTAAGGAAACAATATAAAGTAAATCAGAACAGACATTTATAGGAAGGAAATAATATTTTTATTGAATGGCCTATAGCAGCAGTAATGTTCAGAAATGGGAAAATTCTATCCTAAGGAAAATAGACAAATAATGGAAGACTCAGTTTGAAGGACCAAATACTTGTAATTCATAAATTTTCTCAACATCATAAAAACATTTTTCCATTTATTTTTATATGATACATAATAATTGTACTTATGTATGGGATACCGGAGTGATATTTCAATATATGTATGCAATGCAGAATGATCAAATCAGTGTAATTAGCATATCCATCACCTTGAACATTTATCATTTCTTTGTTTTGTGAACATTGAAAATCCTCTTCTAGCTTTTTGAATATGTGCACTAAATTATTATTAACCCTATTTACCCTTCAATGCTAAGAACACTAAAACTTATTCTTCCCTTTGTATCTATAATGAGCTGTAACTTTGTTTGTGACAACCAGCCACTTCCTATCCTTCCCTCCCCTCTACCCTTCTCAGGCACCCTCTAATAACCACAATTCTATTCTCTACTTCTAGAAGCTCAATTTGTAAAGAGATTCTATTAAAATAGGCTTTTATTTCTTTCTTTTCTCCTTTCTTTCTTTCTTTCTTTCTTTCTTTCTTTCTTTCTTTCTTTCTTTCTTTCTTTCTTTCTGTCTTTCCCTCCCTCCCTCCCTCCCTCCCTCCCTTCCTCTCTCTCTCTCTTTTTCACTCTGTCACCTAGACTGGAGTGCAGTGGCATGAACTGGGCTCACTGCAGCCTCCACCTCCCAGGTTCAAGCAATTCTCCTGCCTCAGCCTCCCAAGTAGCTGGGACCACAGGCGCCTGACACCACATCTGGCTAATTTTTGTATTTTTAGTAGAGGCAGGGTTTTACCATGCTGGCCAGCTTAGTCTTGAACTCCTGACCTCAGGTGATCCACTCACCTCAGCCTCCCAAAATGCTGGAATTACAGGTATCAGCCACTGCGCCCAGCTGATAGGCTATTATTTCCTTATAAACTAAGCCTGATCTATGCAAACAAAAGAAAATAGAGAAGTCAGTAATTATGTAATGAAACTTACCAACATAACCAGTTGCTCTAATTAGATTAGGCTTTATTATTTTTACCCTCCATCTTTTAAAATTAGAATTATCTGTTATTTACTTCAATTAATGATCAGTATAGATGAAGTTTTTTGTCTTAGCTTATGACTATATCCACCCAGGCCTATTATTAGAAGCTGATTTTTTCTGAGCAATTATGCTATTATAGTGATAGCAACTGTAATAGTTTTCTCTAGAAGAGATGGGTTGACTTGAGGACCGGAAACTATTAAATAAAAATATTGTTTCTATTATGCCCTATTTCAGTTATTAGAACAATTGGTTTCAGAGTTATGTGACACAGTTAAAATGAACAATTTTGTGAATGGTCTGAAATATTTGGACACAGCCTACAAAATTCTTGGCCAAAATGTTTTACATTTTGAGTTTGTCTCTACATATTGATCGAAGTTACCTGAAAATTCACCAGTTATTAACTTTATAAGCTTTGGTTCATGAGCTGCAATGATTGGGAGGGTTTGTGAGCTCAGCTTATCACCAGAAATAACCCCATAACTATTCACAAGCAATCTTGGACACAGTCTCCAGAGGTCAGCTCATAGGGCCAATCATTTATTTGCCAAAGGGTACCTAAAAGTTTCCTCCCTTTTTTTCTGCTCCCTCTTCTCTCCTTAGGGTAGTATCTCTGTTTAGCCTTAGCCATTGTGCCCTGGGCCAAGTTCCATTTATTGTTTGATACCAAGCTTCTAAAACCCCACTTGGTTCAAAATTTCTAAATTGTACTTGTCTATAAGACAAATAAACCCCTTCTTTGAATAACATTTTTTGTCTTGTAAGGTACAGCTTTATGCATCATTATGCCAATATATCCATTCCCCACTAAGGATAGAAATGGGGCAGGGTGAAGTAAGTGAAGGGGCCACAGATTTTTTCACTTCCACATGCAGACAAAGAAAATCAGTGCATCTCCCATGGCGTGTAGAGATGACCTGAGAAAGCTTGCCTTTTTTAAGCTCTTCTGTTAATTAATCAGCTCAGAAAAGAGAGAGCACTGTGCAGTATTCTAGATGATAATGTGCATTTAATTATAGTTTTCCTAAATTACTCTTTACCTATAAGGTACATTTTAAAAGATTGCACTGTTAATAGATGACATTTTCCTATAATGTTGATGTATACTCATTATATCACATACAAAACTGAATTTCTAGTTGTGCATGGTGGCTCACGCTTAGAATCCTAGTGCTTTGGTAGGCTGAAGCAGAATGATCACTTGAGGCCAAGAGTTTGAGACTAGCCTGGGCAACATACTAGGACCCTACCTCTACAAATTAAAAACAACCAACCAACCAACCAACCAA
Source organism: Cacajao melanocephalus (assembly GCA_963573385.1). Lineage (NCBI taxonomy): Eukaryota > Metazoa > Chordata > Mammalia > Primates > Pitheciidae > Cacajao > Cacajao melanocephalus. The sequence goes on along the minus strand of CAUYLG010075156.1, from coordinate 84,733 downwards.
CCAACCAACCAACCAACTGCACGGTGGTCCATACCTGTAATCCTAGCTACTTATGAAGCTGATGTGGGAGGATCCCTTGAGCTCAGGACTTGGAAGCTGCAGTGAGCTATGATTGTGCCACCACATTCCAGCCTGGGACACAGAGTTTGGTCCCATCTTAATACACATACACACACACACACCCACCCACCCTGAATATTCTATACCCAACAGTGATTTTTTATTGTTAGGAGTGCCCTCCTCTTCTATACTTTAGATATGAAAGAAATACTTTTTTCACTTCTGCTTTTTCAATTTAAATGTGTATAGGAAAGAATATCCTCTTATAAATGCCTCTCCAACAGAATTTTCTACTTGCAAATGGAATTTTTAAAGTTTGCTAATGTGATATGTGGGTAGAACACTAGGTCTTGACAAATATGGCTCCTTTCCTACTGTTTTGAGACTACTTCAGTAAACTTTGCTGATGGAGGTTGCAAAGTCGTACGGAGAGAAATGAGTTTAAAACATTCAGAAGAATGCTGAAAGGTTTGACATTGACTTTGGGAAGATAGATAATTAGTTGGACTGTAGGTTCAGTCACTCTTGAAATAATGGCAGAAGATTGCATTATCTTAAAAAGCATTTCACTGACTTTCAAAGTGAAAAATGCCTAAAATAGGAGAAATAAACTGTATGCATCACAACTTTATCCAGTGGAAAATTTTGAGGTATGCTGCAGAAAGGCAACTCAGTCCTGATGGGGCATTTCTAAGTTCTTGGTTATTAACAAATTGTTTACTGAATGAAAATCTATATTTATTACTAGAGAATGACTGACTTTTGGAAAATATCCTTGAAGCATTTCATAAAGTGCAGAGGAACAATCCATAATACCACATGGGAAGCATCAGGGGTTAGAAAGGGCCAAGGCATTAAAATTTTCAATATGCATTCTGAAAACTGGGAATAAGATATCTTGCAATTCATCTAGAATTTCTTTGAAAATATTATGTCGCTTGCTATATTCAGCATTTAAAAATTGTGTAAATATGGTGTGAAGAAAGAAAAGCAAAGGAATGTTTTGCTTCCAGTTTCGTTATGACTACACAGCTATTGTCAGTTAAAATAATCAGGAAAACAGTCACTTTACCATTTTCTGAGTTTTTATAAAGTAGGACATCATACTAAAGATTTCATGTCTTCTCATTTTGTCCTGGAAATAACACTTTTAACCTCAAAGGTACTATTATTATTATGTCTATATAACTGACTGCAAAACTCAAGTAATTAATGTAAGTAAATTAAGTTAGTTAAATGACTGGAATAAGATCACACAGCCAGGAAAGGATGGCCTGGTCCTTTTTAATTCTAAATGTCGCCCATGAATCACAACTCTCTATGGTGGTGACCTACAAGCTAAACTGAAAAAAAGTGCACTATTTCTTTTAGAAATATTCTTGCTAAAATGGCAAAACTGGTACAGTTGTCAGTTAAAAAAAAATAAAAACAGACTTCAGACATATACTAGGCCAACAAGAGTGCAGATCAAACATGTAGGATTTTAATTTTTGTGCATTTATATTTCTGGGCTAGAACATTCATTTGATCCATATCTATTGAACATCTATTCTATGCCAGATATTCTGCGAAATCCTGGCAATATAAAGATTCCTACCATCAATGAATTTACTCTCCACAAAAGGAAATAGAAATAAATACACAAACAAAAAATAAAAATTGAGATAAGGACTGTGAAGAAAATAAATGTGTTTTTGATAGAGAATAACAGGTGGGAAGAACTAATTTCGATAGTATGATCAGAGAAATCCTCTTGTAAGAAGTTTTTCAGGTGGCCCTAAACATTAAGAAACCATTCATGTGAAGAAAGCAAAGTCTAAAAATTTCTTGCAGAAGGGTGCTTGAGGTACTGAAAGACCCTAAAGGCCACTGGGGATGGAAAAACAGACAAACTGACTTTAATAACTGCGAGTTGAGGATGTGATTAAGCTTTTTGACTTTTATAGAAGATTGGAAGAGATAAAGCTTAATGCATTGTTAAAGAAGGTGTGCTTTCATAAGCCCACATTCCTACATAGATGAAGATTATCTCTACAGGCCAGGAATCAGAACTTGAAAAGGAAGAAACTTACAGCTCCTTTCTCTCTTCTCTTGAAAAGTGAAGCTTATTTATCTTTATTACAGATAGTTGCTTATCGATTGGTGGTTTCCTGCAATGGCTCCATCCAGGTCACAGCTTAGAGACCTGTCTACGACACATGAATTGATAATTTATACTTAGAAAAAGGAGTTCCATTGGCAGTTACATTAATTCTAGAATTCCTGAAAGCTTGGAATTCTGTGATTTTTTTCCCAACCCCAGAGTTTAGCTTTAAATTAGCTCTCTCATGCTGTCTCCAATATATACACTTAGAACGTTCATTTTTGGTTTCAAATATATGTATTCAACTAAATGTAAGCTCTACTATGAATATTTAATTAACCTCTGAACCTTGTAATTAAAAAAAAAATCTCTCATCAAAAATTAGCTTTCTTAGTTAACACTTCTAAAAATTGTCCCTGACTTGGGATTTTAAAATACTAGGAGGTATCTCTATCATCCTTTCTTAGTGCCACTGACCAGAGAATATTCACAACTCTTAGAGTCTTTCTAGTTCTTTGGGGGGAGTTATACATGTTCTGTAAAAACATTGCGCACCATAGGAGAGTGTAAGTAATATTTCTAAACTCAAATAAATACTGTACTATCTGGATGGGTTAGGAGAAATCTTTTATGTTCATTTGGTTGTTGTTATTCTTCAAAAGCAGACTAACATTATCAATGTTGTGCTTTTTTGCACACTGCCTTAGTCCTAGATAGAGGTGGTTTGTGGGATGAGAAGTAGGAATTCTTTTCTAACTTTCCTCCAGTCTTTAACAGAGCCCAAGTCATGGCTGTTGGAAACAGAAACATCAAATCTATGATATCCTGGAGGAGTGGTCAAGAGAACTAGCTTCTGGTCCTGACGGTGCCATTAACTTGCTGTGCTGTATAGAACAAATCCCTTAACCTTAACTTGAACCTTAACCTTGGCCTCAGGTTTCTCATCAGATTCTCTTTAGAGCAGCTGCATTACTTCATTCAACAAAGATGGACTGAGTGCCTACAATGTGTTCAGTACTCTGATAAGTTCTAGATAGCCAACGCAAAACTAAAAGCCCTTTGGGTAATTACCTCTCAAAGTCCCAGTTTTTACATATGGAAAACAAGTTGTTAAAAGTAACTCCCATTTTACAGGATTTTGAGAATAACCTGTATGCCTGAGATAATCTGTAAAGAGTGCATGACAAGTAGGATGTGCTTAAGATGGGGTACTTATTATTCTGCTGTTGGTGGAGATTGCAGTCTGTGACCTCACAGAGCCTCTGAGGGGACAATTGAAATACTATGATAAGTGCCATAGGAGGGCAAAAGGACTTTGGATCTTAAGGCAGCTCATATAATTCCCAATATGGTAGTTACCTGAAAGCAACCTGTGATTTTTAACTCTAAACTTCATGGTCTCACATTTTTCTTCCTCTTAGGAGTCATGCATAGGGTCTATTCAACAACTCTATAGAGTTGGTGGAATTTAGCCTCCAAACTCACTGGCCATCTTACATTTTCTAAATTTTCTCATTATAATAACCATTGATTGATGTCAAAAAAATTTTCAGATTTCTCTTGGTATTAGTTTTATTTTAGTATTTATTAACTGATTGTGAAAATATGTTATGACAGGCATTAATACATAGGCATATATTGCAATCAACTGATGTATTTAAACACAAGTTGTGTCTACATACTTTGAAAAATAGTGTTGTATCAGTTAAGTTCCCCAGAGAAAATGAACCAGTAGTTATGCCATGTATGGTTTATATGATTGTGGGGGCTGGCAAGTCCAAAAGTTGTAAAGCAGATTGGCAGACTGAAAACTCTTGAGCAGGAGTTGATGTTGCAGTTCTGAGGCAGAATTCTTTCTTCCTCAGTTAATTGCAATTTTTTTTTCCTTAGGGCTTTTCATCTGATTTTATGAAGTCCTACTCACACTGTGGAAAATTATCTGCTTTAGTTATCTAAAGTCAACTGACTGGAGATGTTTACCATATCTACAAAATACCTTCATAACAACACCTAGGTTTTCATTTGATTAAATAAGGGTGTATTACAGCCTAGCCAAGTCAACACACAAAAGTAACAACCAAAAGTACAAATGTCTAAAAGATATTTTATTCATTCTACAAAAATTATTTGTCATACACATGAACTGAAAGAACGCTCTGCTCTTCCAAAAGGTATGGAGTATAGTTTAGATTACATAAACTTAGATCAAAAAAGATATGTGGTTAGGAAATATTATTAAATCAATGATTCTTTAGAGCTTACAACTCTTCTATAATAGGGACATGAGAACATTAGTCAAGTGTTCGATTGTTTTTTCCAGGGAGAACTCTGATTTTGCTTATATCACAGTTACTGCATATGCCTGGCTCACATGATGACAGTGCTCAGCAGAACAAGCGGGCTTCTGAGAACTCTGCAGCTGTGATTTGTGATTCCTGGTTTGTTGTTGAGCATTCTCCTAAAAATGCAGCTAGCAAGATATGATTGCTCTAACTGGCTAACAAAGGCAGCTCAGAGAAGATTATGAATTATTAGTAAAGCATATTGATTTTTTTTTAAATGCTGGCTGAGATGTAAAAGGAAGCAGAAAAGTCAAATCCTTGACTGGAAAAGTCTGGCCCTAATGTGGGTAGAGGAACATCTTTATAGAAATTTCTAGGAAAGACATATATGGTAATAAAAATAAGTTGTTTCATTCTGAAGGCAATTTTGCATCTCCTTCTTTCCCTCTCCCTTTCAGCTCCTCTGGACAAAGATTTTTGAAAACAGCGTGAATTTTATAGGCTTTGGGCCAAACAAATTGCAAGCAGCTAAGATTTTTTGCTGAACAAAAATATACCTAATCTATGTAGTTCCAGATAACATTTTACCATTGTTCAAGTTGCATGGTTTTGTCACTATGTCACTACAAGGTTTGAGAGTGAGAAATCTATTTTTCTCCCCTAAATCTAGCCTACCCTTAATACTGACTGAATATTTTGCATTCCATGTTAGTCATTCAAAAGAGGCATTCAAATAAAACAAATAAAAATGATTATAGGGATTGAAATGTCATTGAGAAAAAGTGAAATTCTAATGAGAAAAGCACTAAGGAGCAATTTGATTACTATCTTTGAGAATTTTTAGGACATTTAGTTGGGGGATGTTTACTAGTTATACTTAATGTTCAAAAGTAAATGGTCAAGAGAAAATATTGTTAAATCAGTGACAAGAAAGTGCTCTGTTGGACACGGGAGGTACTTCTTCATCATATGGGTGATAAACCACTGAAATTGGCTGCTGAAGAAAATGATAAACATTTAATGTAACTTGGTAACTGTTTGTCTTAGTTGAATGAGAAATTTACCTGCCTAAAGATGGAAGGCTGGAACACATATGCTTTCAGGCTCTCCTGCAACTTACCAGATTGTGTGACTTGAACCTTTTATATACAAAAGCAAATATTTATTGAATATCTACTGTATTGGTCTTCTTTGCTGCTATAAAAAGTAACAAACTTAGTGACACAATAACTCAAATTTATTGTCTTAGAGTTCTTGGGGTCAGAAATCCAGGATGGATTTTACCTTTTAGCAAGCTGTGTTTCTTTCTGGAGGCTCTAGGAAATAATCTGTTTCTTTTGCCATTTGGAGGTTTTGGTACAATTCAGTTCCTTGCAGCTGCCAAATGAGGACTATTCCCACCTTCTAGAGGCCATTCTCATTCCTTGGTTCATGGCCCACTTCCTCCATCTTCAAAACGATCAGTGGAGGGTTGAGTCCTTCCCATATTGCATCTCCATGATGCTATTTTGCCTCCCTGTTCTACTTTTAAGATCTCATTTGAATAGATTAGGCCCATCCAGATAATCCAGGCTTATTTCTCTATTTTAAAGTAATTAAAGGATTAAGTGTAAGGTAATTAAGAAATTAAGGGATTAGGAATCTCAATTCTATCTGCAGCTTTAATTCCTTTTTTTTCATGTAACAGGATCATATAACAGTTTCATATTAACAGGGTCTGAGGATTAGGACATGGATATCTTTAGGGGGACGTTCTGTTTATTGCAACTTCTGTAGTACTATCACTGATTTTTATATTGCAGAAAAATCAACTTTTAAGAAGTAATCCTATAATACTATGAGTTTTAGTGGATTAATTCATTCATTCAATAAATTTTTATTGAGTACCAACCATCCCAGACACTATTCTAAGGAATGCTGTCCTTGCCCTAAATATCATATAGACTATTAGAGACATCTGCTATACAAACACATGATAATAACATTTGATGAGTACCATAATGAGGATAATAGAGTGATGGAATAATCAATTTTGTTTATGCCTTGGGTCTTGGAAAGTGCAGCAAAGAAGGTGTTTAAATACAGTCATTCAAGATGAGTAGGAGGAAGGGATTCCAAACTGGGAACAACGTGCACAAAAGCATGTAGTGCCTGACATAGCATATAAAACAATAGGGGGCATTATTATAGTACTAAATTTATGATGATAACTACAGTTTGGAGAAAGTATATGTAATACCTGATGAAATTAGAAATATTTAAAGAGGTAGATGTATACATTGAATTTGTTGCTAAAGATAGCTGAGTAGAAATCGATAAAGGTGAATAGAGATCTATGTGTAGACAGCTGTATAACTGAAGATACAAACGTGGGATAAGTCCTATTGTATTTGTGTAATAGTCTGAGTAGAGGAGAGTTTCTATAATAACAAGTATGGGTAATAATTTTGGATGAAAGAAATGAGTCTACATTATGCAAATCATGATAGTTAAGGATAGGAATTTATGTAAAATATAGCACTTGGGGAAATCCTGACGTTTTTGACTATAGGATAGCATAATTAAAAGCTCTTTGAATGTTTAGCATCAATATCATCACGTCAAAGGACAAGGGTTTTTCTCCCTCTTCCTTTACCATTTGCCAATGCCAACCCTGTGACTACAGAAATTATACCTTAAAGATATTCTTTGGAGAAGTTATGGTTAACTTGAGGATATGAGGGAGGTCAGGAAGGGATGAGAGGAGTCATGTAAAGTGTGAAGTGAAGTTGAGGTGGAGAGGAAGAACAATAGAGAACTTTGATAGATGTCTTGCTTACATAAGCCATCTCATTTAATCCTCCAAACAAACCCAAAAGGAAGGCAGTTCTATTGTGTTGCCATAATGTTGGTGAGAAATTTGGTCCTTAGTGGTTTAGTAAGTAGAACTGAAAATCAAATTTAGGGTGTGTCTGCCTCTAATGCCCAAGGAATATAAAAAAGAAGAGATGTGCCTTCAACAGTCTTGTCTTTTAATGATAAGGGACTTTAGTGAATTAGATAAAAAATGAGAAAATAATTGACTTTAATTTGAAATTCCAGAGTATTTGGAAACCTTTATCACTTCTAGGCCAATATACAATGATTTTTGATGTTCTTGTCATTCTGTGTTGTTTCTTCTTATCCTACAAGTTTAATTTTCTGAGAAGATTTTCAGTATTACCAGCTAAATTGGAAGGCTTTATAACTGTTACTGTCTCTATCACAACATTTATAAGACTGTGTTATAATCGTGTTCTTGCCTTTTTTTTTGTCAGTGTCTTAAGAATAAGGAATTTTTTTTTTATTTCTGCATCCCTGCTGCCTGATTTTAGTGTCTGTACATAGCAGTCAATATTCAACAAATTAATGGATGATAAAAAACTAAATGCATCAATAAATGTAGAGATGACTTTGTGATATGGTCTGGATTTATGTCCACACCCAAATCTCATGTTGAATTGTAATACCCAATGTGGAGGAGGAGTGTGGTGGGAGTTGATTAGATCATGGGGGTGGATTTCTGCCTTGCTGTTCTTGTGATAGTGAATGAGTTCTCACAAGATCTGGTTGTTTAAAAGTGTATAGCACCTCCCCCTTTTCCTTCTTTTACCTGCTTTAGTCATGAAAGATATGCCTGTTTCCCCTTCACCTTTCACCATGATTGTGTTTCCTGAGGCCACCCCTGCCATGCCTGCTGTATGGCCTGTGGAAGCATAACCCAATTAAACCTCTTTTCTTATTCTAGTCTCAGGTAGTTCTTTATAACAATGCAAGAATGGACTAATACAGCAAGTTGGTGCCAGGAGTGGGGTATTGTTATAAAGATACCCGAAAATGCGGAAGCAACTTTGGAACTGGGTAATGGGCAGAGCTTGGAAGAGTATGGAGGTAACAGAAGAAGACAGAAAGATGAAGGAAAGTTTGAAACTTCCTAGAAACTTGCTGAATTGTTGTGACCAAAATGCTGATAGTAACATGGACAATGAACTGCAGACTGAGGACGTCTCAGATGGGGATGAGGAACTTACTGGGAACTGGAGCAGGGGTGACTTTTGTTATGTGCTAGCAAAGAAGTTGGAGGCATTGTGCCATTGACCTAGAGATCTCTGGAACTCAACTTGAGAGGGATGATGTAAGGTATCTGGTAGAAGAAATTTCTAAGCAGTAAAGTGTTCAAGATATGGCCTGGTTGCTTCTAACAGCGTATTCCTATATAAGTGAGCAAAGAAATAGTCTGCAAATGGAACTTATATTTAAAAGGGAAGCAGAGCATAAAGGTTTGGAAAATTTGTAGCCTGATCATGTTGTAGAAAAGAAAAACCCATTTCAGGGAAGGAATTCAAGCCACATGTAGAATTGTGTGAAAGTAAAGAGGAGCCAAGTGCTAATAGCCAAGACAATGGGGAAAAGGCCTCAAAGACATATCAGAGACTTTTGTGGCAGTTTCTCCCATCACAGGCCTGAAGGTCTAAAAGGGAATGATGGTTTTCTGGGCCATACCTAGGACTTAGCTGCCTTGCACAACCCCAGGACACTGCTCCCAGCATCCCCGCCTCTTCAGCTGCAGTCATGGCTAAAAATACCCAGATACATCTCAGCTTATAGCCGCTCCAGAGGGTACAAGCTATAAGCCTTGGTGGCTTCCACATGGTGTTAAGCCTGTGGGTGCATGGAGGGCAAGAGTTGAGGCTTGGGAGCCTTCACCTAGATTTCGGATGTATGGACACACTTGGATGTCCAGGCAGAAGTCTGTTGCAGGGGCTGAAACCTCATGAAGAACCTCTACTAGGGCAGTGTGAGAAGAAATGTGGGGTTAGATCTCCCACAAAGAGTCCCCACTGGGGCACTGCCAAGTGGAGCTGTGAGAATAGACCACTGTCCTCCAGACTCCAGAATAGCAGATCTACTGACAGCTTGCATCGTGCACTTGGAAAAGTTGCAGTCACTCAATGCTAGCCTGTGAAAGCAGCTGAGGGGGTTTTATCCTGCAGAGTCACAGGTTCAGAGCTGCCCAAGGCCATGGGAGCCCACCCCTTGCATCATTGTGGCCTGGATGTGACAAAAGGAGTCAAAAGAGATTATTTTAAGCTTTAAGGCTTGATGACTGCCTTGATGGGATTCAGACTTGCATAGGACTTATAGTCCCCTCTGCTTTGTTTTTGGCAGATTTCTCCCTTTTAAAATGAGTTTGTTTACCCAATGCCTGTACCTACATTGTACCTTGGAAGTACCTAACTTGTTTTGAGTTTACAGGCTCATAAGCAGAAGGGAATTGCCTTGTTTTATATGAGACTTTGGACTGTGGACTTTTGAGTTAATGCTGAAATAAGTTAAGACTTGGGGGACTGTTGAGAAGGGATGACTGTATTTTGCAATGTGAGAAGGAAGTGAGATTTGGGAAGAACCAGGAGCAGAATGATATGGTTTGGATTTGTGTTTCTGCCCAAATCTCGTGTCCAGTTGTGATCCCCAGTGTTGGAAGAGGGGCTTATGGGAGGAGACTGGATCATGGGGGCAGATTTCCTTCTCGCTGTTCTCATGATAGTGGGTTCTCATGAAATCTGCTTGTTTAAAAGTGTGTAGCTCCTCCTCTTTGCCTCTTCCTCCTGCTTCAGCCATGTAGACATGCCCGCTTCCCCTTCTCCTCCTGCCATGATTGTAAGTTTCCTGAGGCCACTCTAGCTGTGCTTCCTGTGCAGCCTGAGGTACTGTGAGCCAATTAAACCTCTTTTCCTTATAAATTACTTAGTCTTAGGTTGCCACAACAGACTAATAAATTTTTTGTTTAATTTAATGAAGATTTATCAACTACTAATTATTGTCTAGTTGGTGACCTCCACAGTGTTTTCTGTCCTGTAGGAGCTGATAATCTAATGATCACCATAGATGCAGGTAAATCTAAATGAAAGACAAGCTGTGACAAATCTCTAAGTGTTTAAACAAAGAACTATGGGGGTGAAAATGGGGAGGTGATAGTATCGACAGAGATTCAATACCTACAGGGTTGAGTGGTTGTCCAGAACTGATCATTTAAGAGAGGCATCTGCTACAAATATTTTTTCAAAAGATTATAAAATATCTTAAGGTCAATGTTTTAATAAACCTACTTGAAATTTAAACAGTGATCCCTATACATTATATATATTACATTACTATGTATCCCATAAACATGTACAATTATGTGTCAATTTTAAACATTTAAAAATGAAAAATAAGTAAATAAATAAATTTTTGAAAAGAGAAAAATAAATAGTCAATATCTATAACTAATCCCTGGGTACTCTGGCACAAAGAAAATATTGATAACTTCCACCATAACAAAAAGCAATCACCTCCACTCTGTCAGCCAATTGTCTTCTTCCCTACTGCAGCTGTTTATCTTTCAATTAGTTCTTCACATTTATGCAGTACTAATTTTATGAAAGCAAAAGTCTGTTACTATTATCCTTCTCAAATCCTATAAACCAAGCGTAGATGTTTTAGCCTGCTATTGAGGCCACCATGATATGACCTACCTTTTGAGTTTCATTTCCCTTCTGCTCCCCACTTACGCAGGCTGGGCACCTCTATTCTCTGTGTAGTGCCTCCTTTGCTGCCTCTGTATCTTTGCTCATGTTGTTCTCTCTGCCTGGAATGTGGTTGCCCATTTTCTCTTGTCCAAATTCTACCATCCTCAGGCCCCACCTGGAAGGAATATCTGTCCCTCTCACATAACTAATCTTCACTTCTTTTATTTCTAGTCATTTCCCTCCATGCCTTATCTTCCTTACTACATTGAAAATCCTTTAAGGCAAAAATATACAGCTGATTTATTTTTGGGCATTCATTCTGTGCTCAAAAAAGCATCTTTTAAGTAGAAATGTAGATAGATATTTATTTGATATAATTTTGAATATAAAATAAATGAATGTAATTTCTCTCACCTAATCAGTTTTGAAATATTTCAATAATAATAATGTAAGTGGATAAAACATTGTACGCTTATAGATCATGTGCTCATTTCTGGCATACAATTAACCTAGACTTGCATTCCTTCCAAGACAAATGCTATTACAATGTTAGATTTGGATGAAAATCAAGGTTCAAGCTGAAGAAGGCACTATGCTAAGTGCTGAAGATACAAAAAGACAGAAAGCCAAGTTCCTATAATGCAGGAGTTTGTAGATATAGCTGGTATAAATATAAGACATGCACATGAAAAATTACCTAACAATAAAGAGAACATATGCTGAGCCATACTGAAGCAGTATACTCAATGAGTGTTTCTGGAAGTGAATGTTCCGGGAATTACCATGAGGTGGTTACAGCTTACAGACACAGACTTTTGCTTGAGACAGACCTGGTTTAAACACTGACTTTGTGTAGCCATGTGACCTTGGACAAACTTGATGATTTCTCTGTAACTTAATTTCCTGATCTGGGAATTAAAATAGTACTTACTTTATAGAGTGTGATTAAATAAGATTTTATATATTTATTTACATATATTTAAAATATATTTTATATATATAAAATCTTATTTAACTTAATATATAATATGTAATTTTTTTCATATTATATATAATATTTTACATATACATTATTATAATTAAATATTAAATAAGATATATTTTATTTTGTATATTTTTATAAAATATATTTTTTATATTTTGAAATATTTATATATATTATTTTAAACGTTAATAGCACTATTTTATTATATATTATTATATTCCTATTATATATTAAAATATATATTTATACATATAAAAATAAATATTTATACACATACACACACACACACACATATGTAATCCATTTGTCTATCAATCATCTCTCTACTCACCTATGTATCTATAAAGCATAGTATTTGGCACATAATGAAGTGTTATAATATAAAATTTACCGCTACTTTGTATGAAGAAGTTTAGGGTAAGCTTCCTGGAAAAGACATGACTTGGGTTGAACTATGAAGGATAAAGGAGACTTCCATGGAATGGACAAGGCATAGAAAAGAGTATTAAAGAGAATGAATTTAAAACATAAAAATTCAGCCAGTGACCGTCTTCGTCTTCTTTTTTTCTGATACAGCTCCAAAAAGTAAAGTGCTTTTAGTTCAGGAAGGTTAAGAAAATGTAAGAGAATGCCTGAAATTATTCTTCTAATATGACTGGTAATGTACTTAAAGGTGGCTTTAGCTGTTGCACAGGACTTTTCACAAGAGCAATAGCCATCAGAAAATGAATATCAATAGAATTAGTTTATTTTTAGAAGAAATCCATAATGTATAAAGAGCACTTGGATCTTGTAGACTGTCCTGATCTGAAATAAAGTGCTGAGGTTGAGTCACAGTGTCACAGGCCAGGTGTCTTAGCTCACCCATTACTTCTTTCTCTTCACTCAGTGAGCCCTAAGTCTCATTTCAGGACAGGAGCCCATGGGGGTGAATGAACTTTTGAACTTTGCCCTTGCACCCTTGAACTCTCTGGCAAATGAATACTCCCATGTATTAGTCCATTTTCACACTGCTGATAAAGACATACCAAAAACTGAGCAATTTACAAAAGAAAGAGGTATAATGGGCTCACAGTTCCACATGGCTGGGGAGGCCTCACAGTCATGGTGGCAGGTGAAAGGCACGTCTCACATGGCAGCAGAACTGAGAAGAGAACTCATGCAGGGCAACTCCCCTTTATAAAGTCATCAGATCTCATGAGACTATTCACTATCATGAGAATAGCATGGGGAAAATCCACCCCCATGATTCAATCAATTATCTCCCACTGGGTCTCTTCCACTGGGTCCCTCCCACAACACATGGGAATTGTGAGAGTTACAATTCAAGATGAGATTTGGGTGGGCAAACCATATCATCCCTCTTGCTTTGAGAGGTGGTTCTGACAATGGTGGAGCATGCTGCTACCGCATTTTTTAGGAGGCAAAGGGTAGCATTCCATTTTTTGGATGCAAAGTGAGGCTTCTACAGCCTAAAACTATGGAGTTCCAGATGTAGTGAGCTATAAGATGATGAACATACAGTTTGGACCAGTCATAGGTGACTCAAATGCCTCACTACCCAAATGTGAATGATTGAGGCAGAGAGTATGGGCTGGAGTGCTTTAAGGGTACCGTCTCTGCATCAGACTGCTTGGATTCAAATTTCTATATAGGATGAACACTTTGTTCAAGATGGAGAGATTTTCTGAAACATAGACCTTCAAAGCTAAAACTGGAACAGTAGTAGGCAAACTGGTGTAGTTGATAACTAACCCACTAATTGTGTGACCTTGGGCAAGTTACCTAATCTTTTGTGCCTTAGTTTCCCCTTCGATAAAATGGAAATCATAATTTTACTCACTTCTTATGTTTGTTGCATAATGTTTTTAACAGAGCCCACTATATAGTAAACCACTAATAGTTACTGTCTAGGTGTCTGTATTCGTTTCCTACGACTGCTATAAAAGACTACCACAAACCTGTGGCTTAAAACAATAGAAATGTGCTTTTTCAAAGTTCTGGAGACCAGAGTCCTAAATCAGTTTTACTGGGCCAAAAATCAGGGTATTGGCAAGGATGCACTCCCTTGAGAGCTCTAAGAGAGAATATGTTCCTTGCCTCTTCTAGGTTCTGGTGGTTGATGATTTTCCTTGGCTTGTGCCACATCATTATCTCTGCCTCTACTTTACAACACCTTCTTGTTTTCTGTATGTGGGGTAATCTCCCTCTACCTCTTTTTTTATAAGGACACTGGTGATTTCTTTTAGGGCCCACCTGTATAATTAAAGATAATCTCCCCATCTCAGGATTCTTAGTTTAATTACATTTGCAAAGAAGCTTTTCCCTGATAAGGTAAAATTTATAGGCTCCTTGAATTAGAACCTGATAGATTGGTGGGTTGTTATGAGGCCTACAGTGGCATATTACTAGCCCTCCTTAACTTTCTGATCTTTATTCTTTTTATTTATAAAACAGGCACAAATATCTGCCTTGTGGCATTGCTGTGACAATCAAATGAAATAAGAGCTAATAGTAGGGGCACATAGTAGATGAAGCTTTCTTATTGCTTTCTCTTTCTCTGATACACCAATATACATGCTTACATACTCTGTGCTGAGGGGTGAAACTGAGAAAATAAGCATTAGTAACTTCAAGTTAAGATTTCTCTATGATAGTGTTTGTTTATACTATTTCCTGAGACCATAGTGATACAGGCAATGGTTTCCAAAACAAATTATTTTTAAGAACCTACAGTTGCTTGACCCAATGCTAAGGAATTATTAATCACTCCACTTCATATATCTGCATATTTCTTCCTTTTGAATTTCTTTCATTTTCTTAAAAGTCTGTTTAGAGAAGGTGGAAAATCAAATTATTTAATTCCTATTGAGTACTCAATGACCTTGAGCCCAAGAGGTGTCACAAAGGAGTGATGAATAGAGTAGCTGTGAAACCAAAGCACACAGTATCTACTGTGTGATTTAATTTTCTTTTCTTTCTTTTCTTTTCTTTCTTTCTTTCTTTCTTTTCTTTTCCTTTTTTCTTTTCCTTCTTTCTTTCTCTTTCTTTTATTCTTTCTTTCTTTCCTTTTCTCTTTCTTTCTTTTTCTCTTTTGTTTTCTTCCTTTCTTCTTTTTCTTTCTCTTTCTGTCTTCTTTCCCTCCTCCCTCCTTCTTTCTTTCTCTTTTTCTGTTTCTCTCTCTTTTCCCTTCTTTCTTTCTTTCTTTCTTCCTCTTTCTTTTTCTTTTATTCTTTCTTTCCTTTTCTCCTTTTCTCTTTCTTATTTTTTCTCTTTTTCTTCCTTTCTTCTTCTTTCTCTCTCTTTCTGTCTTCCTTCCCTCCCCCCTCCATCCCTCCCTCCCTCTTTTTTTCTTTCTCTCTTTTTCTCTTTCTCTCTCTCTCTTTCTTTCTTCATTTATTTGTTTGGAGACCAAGTATGATATAAGATTTTATAATTGGGGTTACTAAAGCCATCTGACTACCATTACAGGCAGCAGAATATTAATAAAGCCAACATATAGAAGAAAGAATACCAGAGATACAGAGAACCACACCCTGATGACATTGTGCTCTGTTAGTACCTGAAACTATCTCAATTACTGTAGGAGATTTGTCAGGGTGTTGGGAAAAATTATAGGAAAGATGCAAGCCTTCTTGGAAGGCCAAAGCATTTTGCAAAACTTTGGTAAAGGGTTATGGCTGAAGGCAGCCTAATCCTCTTACCTTGAGCTAATAGGAAAGAATAGATAACAAGGGAATGTAGAGGAGTTTATCTAAGTAGCTTGTTTACTCATGTTGTCCTAAAACTGACCTTTGATCATTCACACACAGGACTGCTCTCTACTTGAGGGGGTCAGCAATGTTAATTACTCACAAATGGTGTTTGCTCAAGACCTTTGTCATTAAATCTGTTCTAAAATAAATACAAGTGTCTCTGGCATATCAGGGCTGCACAGCCAGCTTCCCTTGTCAGGGTGTGTAATCTGTGAGGTCCCCTAGCCACACTTTCACAGGCAAAACACCTGTGTCTGTAAACTCCTTTTATCCGTCACTTGACCAGAGTCTGCAGGTCAGATTCGGGAAATTACTAGCATTTTTTATCACCTGAGAATCAGAGAAAAAAAAGGGTTTTTATTTTTTAAATTTAAGCCAGAATTTCTATTTCTCCTACATAACAATCCTGACTTTATTATGATGGAGTTGCAGAGATAGCCTTCATAATAATATACTTAAGGAAGTATTGTTTTCTCTATTTTATATATGAGGAAGCTGAGGCAGAAAGAAGTTAATAAGTGGCAGAATGAGAATTTAGACTCCACAGTTTGACTCCAGGGGCCATTCTTTTACCTACTGTGCAATACCACCTTCTTGTTTGCCACCAGCGTTTGTGCAGAAGCAGCTTTGAGAAGGTAGTATTAGTCCATTCTCATACTGCTATAAAGAACTACCTGAGACTGGGTAATTTATGAAGAAAAGAGGTTTAATTGACTCGCCATTCCACAGGCTGTACAGAAAGCCTTGGCTGGGAGGCCTCAGGAAACTTACAAACATGACAAAAGGCAATGTAGAAGCAAGCATGTCTTACCATGATAGAGCAAAGGAGAGAGAGAGAGTGAAGTGGGAAGTGCCACACACTTTTAAAGAAGCAGATCTCATGAGAACTCACTCACTGTCATGAAAACAGCAAGGAGGAAATCCACCTTCATGATCTAATCACCTCCTACCAGGCCTCTCCCTCGACATGTGGGGATTACAATTCAACATGAGATTTGGGTGGGGACATAGAGCCAAACCATACCAAAGTCCAAATGTTTTATATACATACCACAGGAGAGTCACTAACACTGTTTGGGATCCCAGCCACTCCTAACCCTCTTCCCTCACCCTTTTCATTTTCTGTTTTTGTCATTGACCTAGAGGAAAAAAAAAAAAAACTGAGGTAAACTTAATACGAGCAGAGAGTTTATTTGGGCCAAGTTTGAGAACTGCAACCTGGGAGCATAGATTCAAGTTGCCCTGGATATATGTTCCAATTAGTAGCAGTTACTGGTAGGTTTTTAAAGGAAAAGGAGAGGCAGTTTCTAAGTTGTTTACCAAGGATTTATATTAAAATACCATATGCTATTGACTGGCTATACATTGTTACCTTCACCACAAATTCCAGGACTATGAAAATAATGGGTGAGGCAGCTAGCGAGAAACAAAACGTCTTGAAAACATTGCCCCTGGGTGTAGGTGGGGGTGTTGGCTGAAGTCCCGTACTTCTGTCTCTCTGGGCCTCATGCATTTTTCATACTCACATAGCTCAGACTGCTCTGAGCTGTTTTTCTTTTCTCACTTGGTATTATTATATTTATATTATATGATTATATTTCTCACTATGTATTAATATATTATTAAATAATACCAAGTTAGCAACAGAAAGCAGGACTCATTTATTATTTCATAGTTTCTATAAGTCAGGAGTACCAACTGGGTCCTCTGTTTGAGGTCTTACGAGGTTGTAATTAAAGTTTCAGGTGGGTTCTTTCCTTTCTAACATAAGTCCATGAGATTGTTGATAGAATTCAGCTCCTTTCAGTTGTAAAACTGAGGTTCTTAGCTCCTAGAGGCCACCTACTGTTCCTGGTTATATGGCCCTCTCCACAACATGCCAACTTACTTTGTCAAGTCCAACTGGTGCACCTGTTCTGTCATCTTGATAGGGACAGGAGGCAGGATAATTCTGGGCAGAAGAAGGCATCGCCCCAGTGAGGGTCCCACCCTTAAGGCTGGAACCACGGCCCAAAGAGACAACATGTATTCCTGTTTTCCTGCTCAAATGTTGCCTTCTCCAAAACCACCTGTGGCCCTCCCCACCCCACATCCTGTGCCCATAAAATCCCCAGGCTCTGCCGGCAAAGAGAAGAGAAGAGGAGAGGGGAGGGGAAGGGAAGGGAGGAGAGGGGAGGAGATGACAGGAGAGGAGAAGCAGCAGGCTGTCAGAGACTATGGTTGGACATTAGAGAGAAGCAGCTTGACTTCAGAGGGATGGCTTGATGGCATTGCTTTGGAGAGGATCTGTTTGTTTCCAGCTGGACTCCAGGGGAAGCTGATCTTACCACCCTGTCCCTTTTTCAGCTCCCTTTCCCACTGAGAACCACTTTCATCAGCAATAAAATCCCCTGCATTTACCATCTCCAATTTGTTCATGTGACCTTATTCCTCCTGAATGCCAGGCAAGATTTCAGGTGCAGGTGCGAAAGGCTGTCACACTGACCCTCCACTGAGCTGTTAGCACTTAAGTCATCTGCAGATGGCAAAGCTAAAAAAGTGCTGACCTCAGCACTCTTTCTGGGGCTTCAGGGATCAAGGGCACCTCTCTAGATGCTGCTGCGGGGCTACAGGGAGTTTTGCTTTTGCTGGCACCCAAAAGCACTATCTCTGGCTCCTGCACCTGCTCACCTGTGCTCACCCTCTCTGCAAGGGGTGGAATGTGGTGGGACTGAAAAACTGAAGTCCACCTCTGCTGGCATTGAAGCGGCCAACTAGTTCTAGTGCCCGTGCACTCCAGTATCTACCCATAAAGAGGTCAGTGAAAATGTTCTGCTTCAATCTTTGCCATATTATAAAACTAATCAAGGGAGACACTGCCTCATCATGTTTAAAGGTCTTGCTCACACTCAAAGCAAAAGAATTACACATGGTATGTACACAACTGGTGGAATTTGGGGAAGCATCTTAAAATTCAGGCCTCCAATCCCTCACTTCCACCTGTAATGGAAGTGGGCTTACATGGGGGAGAAAACCATGTAACACACAGTGCTTCCCACCTTACACTTGAGGATAGTTTCCCAGAAATAACAGAATGCAAATCTGACATTCCTCATTGACATGTGGGGGGAAAACACATGGAAACCCACAAAGAGCATTATGAGATTAAAATACCTGGGCGATTATCCAGTATTTCTAAATTGAAAAAGGACATGAAGATCACTCCTGCCTAAAAGGATTACCTCCCTGGACGTGGTTAAATTGGGGGAGAAGCCACCTTGCATAATGGTTATTGAAGTTAGTTGCAGTTCATTAGGACCATTTTGTGAGTCACTCTATTAATGTTTTTGCATGTCCCTTGCTCATGGGTTAGTCCCACTAAATCCAGCCTGTTGTGGTAGCAAATCTTTTGGGAATAATCTAAGTGGACTACGAGTACTTAGACTCACCCTAAATTTATTAGCCTGAATTTAAAGAGGATTCTTAATTCTAAATCTGTTTAAAATGGGTATTAGTTGGAATAGGTTTGTTTTTCATTAAAAGAGCATTTTCCTGAAAGACTAACCTTAAATTACCTTTTTTTATTTAGCTAGAGTCTGCCTAGAAGAATAGGAGGCAAATAAGCACATTGTGTTATTGAGCAATTTTTATCTTTTGTTTATACTAAGTAGGCGCAGCAAGGCTATTACTATTGCAAAGAAAATCACATTTTTCTGTTGCTAACTTTCATGCATTGAAAGAGAAACTAAAAAAACTAAGCTTTTTAACTATGATATTCAAATGTGTACTGAAGAAAATTGATGGATCATTTCAGGTTTTTTTTTTTTTCAATTTTTAACTATGGTCATATATTTTCTTCGTTTTGATTTTATTTCTACTATTCTGTGTGGAAAGAAGCCACTAATAGTTGGGGAGGTTTGATCTTACAAAAAAAAATAAAATTAGTATTGAACATTCTTAGTGGACTTAATCCACTTAAATGTAATTTTAGATACCCAGTTATACTATATGCATATTATGCTGACATTATTTCTTAGTGCTGTCATTGCATGGATTTAAAGGCTCTCTGCCTACTTCTCTTACTCTGCCTTCTTTATCTCCTATCCTACCCCTGCCAAAGCTCTGGTTTGCTCACCAATTCTAGTGGAGTACAGTAGCTTGTACTGATGACCCAGTTTTTTCTAGCTACTCTGAGCCTTCCTGGCTTTTAGCAGCATGCAAATGACTCTTGCCCTAGAATCACACAGAGAACAGAGATTGTAGTGATGGAAATCATTTTTTGATTTTTTTTGTCCTATCTACCCTTTCATCACACTTGTACATGAGTCTCTAAAACCCAAGTCTTTTTGCAGCAAATGCCCAGAATGCTCTTCACTTCTTGTGAACCTGTTTTTACCCCAACTTACCCCTATTAATATGACTCCTTCTGAATTTCAGACTTTATACTTGTTTCTGATCATTTTTGACTCTGTGATTGCTTTTGATCAGCTCTCTTTAAAGAATGACCTGTTTCATTCAGGCTCATATCAAGCGGGCTGCTTCAGCAGAAACCCATGTTCTAATTTGCTTTTATGGAACCAACTCCTCGGAAAAGGCAGGAACAGCCCTACTTCCTGAAAGAAGGGAGAATAGAGACCAGTAAGCAGGAGAAGTGTTTTGGGGAATAATACTTCCAAATTAGTTGACGCAACTCAAATGTTTACCTATCAAGGCCCTGATGGAACACAGCATGATGTGTTAGAGGCTAAAGTCATTCTTTGGACATGCCTTAAAAAAGAGCTAGAACACCCTAAGAGAGAAAGTATCTTTTCTCTTCTCAGTGAGAACTGCACTGGTGGTTGCAGCAATTTTTATCCTGAGAGACTATAGGAGAATTTGATTCTAATAGTCAGGGTATGTTTGCTGAGTTTGGGGCTTTAGCTATATTTCTCCACCAGCTTAGGTCTACGCTGACCCCAGCCACTCTATGACTTAGATTACTTTCCCTGGAAACAGTTTTAGAGACGAGGAGTTGCAATCAGATTTACTGAGGGCTTTTCTTAGGCAATACAGTTGCAAGATTGGGCAGAGGGAGAAGCTGACCCATAATGAAGAAACTAATGACGCATCAGCTAATCTTATGGTAAGCTCTGGAGAGTTCATAGTCCTTCAGAGTTGTGCCAAATTGAGGCAAGGGGCAAGGACCTTGTACCTCCAATTAATCCAGGAATTTACTTATTTGGGTAGGGCACCACAGTATCCACTATAGTACTTTGTCACATAAGGAAACAGTGTGCAGATAACTGGAACAGCAATAGTTGACTTAGAATCAAGCAACAATTTGGCATGTTAAAATTATATATCATTAACTATCATTAAGTGCATATGCCACTAGGATTTATTGCCAGTTTCTTGGAAGAAGACAGAATTCATTCCAAATGATTTCAATAAAAAGATTTCTATTAAAGTTCCATTTCAAAGGTATTAACAGGTCAGGGGAATGAATAGAGATGATGAAGTACTTAGAAACTCACAAAAGTAAGATGCAGTTGACTTCCCTGTGTTAGAAAGAACAAGGATTGTTGAAGCCCAATGAGAGCTGGTCTTTGGCATCACCTGTCTGTTAGTAGCTGTACATCTCCAAGACCATCAGCAGGAGCTGCAGTCTTGGAGATGTACAGCTACTAACAGACAGGTGATGCCAAAGCCCTTGATCATGTGCTGGTGCCCTCTCATAGGCCTACTTAACCGGAAGCCAACTAACAAATAAGTCTGAGAGATGTAATGTGTTAGGGTCAGTCTCCGGGGACAAAGAGCAGGAAAAGAAAAGAAAACATGGATAAGAACTGGCAAATGGAGAATAAACCGCATAGTTCCCTAACAAAGCACAGGTTTCTCTTTTATTCATAAAAAGTAGGCCATTTCCTATAACATATTTTGACAAATAATCCTTAAGTGAAAAGCTTAATAAAGCGATTCCACCAGCTGAGATTCCTAGGTCTCAAGACAGAAAAACATCATCTACTCATTTTATTTTTGTTTATTTCTTTGAATAAGCCCTTGGTAATTAAATGTTGAAAGAAAAAAATATTTCTAATTGCTAATCATATGTTGTAAGCACCAGTTCATTTTACTTGTTGGGCAGTCGCCATATAAAGAATGTTGTGTTTTAGAACATTGCAATCAGCGATACTAGAGGAGCCACCAGGAGAATAACTAAAAAATAAAAAAATAGTGCTGAATGTTCAATGTGGTGTATGCGGCTTTTGCAGTAAGACACCCATTACATGATAGCCATGTGGTTAAACCTTATACATATTTTTTCTAAATTTGCCCCTAAGGGGCAAATTACCAGCACAGTTCTGAATAACGTTATTATGGCTATTAGTCTTTGCATAATTCCCCATCCACGATGTTTACAATTTTTTCCTTAGTGTTTCTTTGAAAAGTGGCACAATTACAATATTTTCATTAAGCTATGGCTTACATAGATAATTAAACAAATAAATACGCTCTTATACAATTCATTTTAAATGTTCCTAATCTTTACAAAACTTCATCTTTGGAAGAACGGAGCCATCCAGGACAACTGCAATTTTTACTTTCTGTAAAAAAGGCATCACCTAGAAGATTAACAGAGCTCATCAACTTAAGATATGGCTGGTTATTCTCTTCCAGAGACATTATCAGAAATTAAACTATTGCAAAGTAATAATAATCTCACAGCTTTGTCACAGGAGTGGTAAGAAACATATATTTTCACACTGGGGAAACTAAAAATGTATTTCTCACAACTTAGTAACTTTATCATTGAGGTAATAATTCAGTTAATTTTCAGTATTTAGTACATTACTAGGATGAGTTAAAATCTCAACACTTTAGGTGTTTTAACATACACCATTTTTTTTGAGGTGCTAAATCTAGTAAAAGCTGGAACTTAGCTAATATAAGCAAACTTCCAAAAAAAATCTAGATTTTATTTTCACAGTAATAGAATTTTAGAGCAATCTTGAAGAAGAGCTTTATTTTACCAATAAAGAAATTGAATCTCAGAAATGTTAAAGGGCTTTCCAAGGTTCTCACACCTGGTTTATAGGCAGAGGCAGAATTATAACAGACAGTCTTCTAATTACCACCATTGTATCATTTCTGCCATTCAGCTTGACTCTTCCAAAGGTCTTTATACTTTCAATAATTATTTTTGAGTCTCTACTCTATGCCAAGTACTACTTGAGGTGTTGGGGATAGATAGGTGAGTAAGACATGGTCCCAGCTCTTACAGAAGCTCATAATTTAATGAGGGAGTTATGTAGACGGATGCCTGCTGTTTATTAATCATTGTAATTCATGTTTTGAAAACACAAAGGAGGGGATGTTTAGCCCTTTCTCTGCCTTTGGTTTGATTCTTTTGTCCTTACCCAATACAGTCACTGGGACTTCAAACACACCAAGTCCCTGACCATAGCAGGTGTGGTTACTGATTTCTTACACACCATTTCTGCTGGCCTTCTGTGTTTGCCTGCCATCCCACTCATCCTGTTTTCCACCCTACTGACTCATGCAGCAGTTGCTGCTTAAATGCTGCTCTAACTGATTTGAAAGTTCTATATCATCTGCATCTCCAGAGGTGGAAGCTGCTCTCCTGAAGAAGTGAGAATACTCTACTCACAATTATTTCTTCTTCATTATGCTTCCCAAAGGATTGCTTTGTTCTTTGCGTTTCCCTCTTTCCCCAAACCTCTAGCCCTACCCAAACTGCAACCTGGAGAATGGACTTTCAATACCACCTGAGTGTTACACCTTACTGACTTGATGTGCTTGACCAATGACATGCATAAGCGTGCTATATTCTCATGAGTGTGCCAAAGATTATATACCCCAAACACACAAGATAAAACTTTTTCCCCATTTTTATATGAAAGCCCAACAAAAGAAAAGAGAATGAAAGTGTTATAAGAGACATAAATGCCTCATGACTATGGTATAAGGTTATGCAGTCAATGATGAACAAAACCACTGTGCTGAAACCTGCTTTCTCAAAAATAATATCTGGGACCCAGGGTCAGGGTCAAGGTCAAGTGCTTGAATGCTCTCCTCCTCAGTAAGAGTTTCTTCCTCTCAGGCATATCCCACCTGCCTCCCATCCAATAAGCAGCTTCCGGAATAATCTCATTTCTTTCTGTCATTCATACATTTGTTGTCCTAGAGCTGGTATTTGGAGGCTGAATCATCTTCCCCACTTCTCCAGGAAACCCCTAATTCCCTTATCCACTAGGGATCATAAAGTGGGCACATAGAGTAAACTAGCCATAGCTTGCTGGCTACAAAAAATAACTTTTTTTCTGCAGCATATGTCTAGAGCATTAGAGTAGATCCTACCATTTCTTCTACCACAAGGGGCAGCTGCTATCATTGAACAAATATCCTTTTAACTGTCTTCCCCACAAGTTGGGTATGTAAAGCAAATAAAACTTGAATTGCTTACTGCTAACCAGCTGGGTACTTGCTGATTAACTTCAAATGTGATTGGCATTTGTGCTAGAAATTGGTACTGATGCTTCTGGGAAACTTTAAATTCTACTTCTCTCAATTGATTATGGATATATATAACTTTCTGTAGTGATATCTAGGGATGGCCATTGAAAAAGCTGTCATGTGAATTTCTGTCTTATTCATTAGATGTATATGAAAGAGATACATGCATTTTTGGCAGAAAGGTAGAATTTTTAAGTTTCAGCACCGTATATAATTATAAAATGTTGTGTAAGATGCATTTTAGGAAATGTTATAAATAATATTAATAGTAATTTTGAGCCTAAGGGAGATGTTGTGCATTTGAAATGGCAGGCATTGGGGCTTACCTGAGGAAGTTACTGTCTCTTACTACTTAGCCATGTGCGAGAAACTCTAAGAGCTGGCATGCCAGTTCAATGATGGGCAGGCTTGTTTTCTTCTCACTGAAGACCAGAAGTAAATAGATGACCCATGGCTTCTCATGTCACAAAGCCAGTTTCCAAAGAGGATGAGTGGTTTAGAAGACCCATCTGTACCCTGATTTCATTAATGTCACCTACAACCTCCACAAAGCATGCTGCTATTTATACAGTAGTATTTGCTTGCTCAAGGGAGAAAGCAGAGGTTTTTTCTGGACATGTGTAAACTTTCTATGAAGATAATATGACTTACATGTGCATACAAAAGGATAAAACAGCCGTTATTTAACCATAGTTTAACTGTTTTCTCATTTTCCCTTAAATAAAATTTTGTAATAATGTTTCTTCACTTCTGTGGACTGGCACCTTTGGTTTACTTTAACTATCTTTACTTTTTGACCAAAGTCCCCTTTGATGGTTAAATGCAAAATCAATGTTTGATGACAGATACTTTGTGTTCATTTAATATGTGAATTATATTCCTCTTTGCCTCTTTAATAGATGAGCTATTTGCCATCCGGAGTGTCTTCATTTCCTGTTTCATCCACCAACATTCTCATTTTTTTCTTTATTGGTTTCTTACCTTCCTGACAGTAGAAAAATTTTGTGAAGTTGCATTTAGCGTTACTTTGTATTTTTAATGTCTCTCTTAGCCATTGGTTTGCATTTTGGTTGTTGTTCTAAAAACATATCTTTATTTTAAAGTTTTGTAAAATTTAAGAGAGTTTCAAACTCATTCCTTTTTTGATTTCATGATTTCCCTTTATTTTTCTTCCATAAGCAGCTTTTACTCTCTAGATTAGAAATTTCAAATGCAATCGCAATTACATAATTATTTATTTTGGAATCTGAATTTTCTCCATTTTAAATTTTTGTCTGAAGTCAGGGCAGGAAAAGATATATGCTTGACTTTCAAAAATAACTAATTCATAAGTTACATTTAAGCAGCATTATGCAGACAAGAGAAGACAAGATGTCCAGAGACCTGATCTCAAGTCATGGTTTTGCTGCTAAGAAGTTTTGTGTCTTTGGGCAAATTATTTACACTGTTTAAGTCTGTCTCTCTTTTTTTAGTGAATGAGATTTTGGTTCTTTCCAGCTTTATGATTCTGTATGAAAAAAAACCATTTGATTTACTATATTCTATTCATTGAGAATAAGACAGATGCGAGAGTAAAGAAAGAATTTTTTTGGATACAACATTAAATTGCATCATTTAAATGCTTTGAATGAGATTCCACCTCACGGAGGGCTGTATTTGGAGTGAAGAGATACAATAAGCCTCCGCGAGTTCTAATTCTTTTCTCTTTTACTTATTCTGTACATTTCAAATGTGAATAAAAATCCATATCATTAGAGAAGGTCAGTAAAAAAAATTAGCACAAACCATTTGCCGCATATTGGGAATCAGGAGTAACTAAATAATGGTGTATTTCTCCCATTAAAATTGTCTCCATAACCTTTGCCAGAAATAGCATTTGAGACTAGAAGAGAATTAATGTTCAGTAATTGTTGAATCCTTATTTAAATGTGACTTTCAAATATCTTTCCCAAGAGGAGCACTTAGAAAGATCAATCAAAGCAATAGTGCTAATAATCTGCCATGGGACCTGGGCAGTAGGTTAAGAGACTCACCTCCTATTAATTAGGTGAAGGATTCACAAAATGTGAGGAGTGTACCTGAGCCCACTCTTCATGTTCAGAAGAGTGATCTATTCACAAGTGAAATGATATTGGAATTATCAAGCATTTAGCCAAATGAAGAACAGAAATTACCATGGTCATAGATGTGAAGTTAGTGTAATTATTTTCTCTTTAATTGGTTAAAATAAAGTTATGTACAACAAAAACAATTTGGCATTCACTTAAAAGCAGAGTGTTTCTCTGTGTGTATGAGTGTGTGTATGTCTTTGCAAAGATAATCCAGGTGTGTTAGGGAACAGTTTCTGGGAGAACACTCAGCCTTAGCAGCAGTTCTCGATTTGTTTTCTCGTAAGTCATCAATCAAATCTTCCATCAGTACCTTGTCTGAGTAGTCCTCCAAGCACTTCAGGGAGTTGCTGAGGGATATTTAAGACTACAGCATTGGTGTCGTTTGATTCAGTCACTTGGGATGTGAGTTTGAAGGAACAGAATGAGAGATTTAGCAAGGAGAACAGCTGAAAATAGCAGCACCCTTCTTCTCTGGCACTAAGGAAGTTGGCCCATATCTTTTCAGAATCAAATTTTTTCCAGAAGCATAATAATCATTAGCAGTGAGGTAGAGCAGCGTGTTTTAATCACTATACACACATGTAGAATCCTTTTGTTCTGACTAATCCATTATAGAAGAATAAATTCTGACTGCAGAAACTTTTATTTTTCAACTCTGAAAAACACATAGGATAGAGTCAAAGGCTAAGTTTAACAACATTATTTTGAAACTTATTTATAAATATGTAATCTTAAAACTTTGGTCATTAAAGAGAAAATGTGCAGTAAAGTCTGAATAAATAAATTCAATTGCATCTCTTCTCTACCCTGACAATTGTGTTCCTTCATGGGGAACCTCTACTCTCCTTCTCTAAATTCCCCAGGTACGATGTTATCTCCAGTTCCCTTAGAGTTTTGAAGAACATAAAAGTTCTTTATTATAGCAGGAAGGAGTGAAGAAATCTGCTAAGGTCAATCAGGTCTTTTTCGTTTTTGATGAGATGGAATTTCTCTCTTGTTGCCCAGGCTGGAGTGCAATGGTGTGATCTCGGCTGACTGCAACCTCTGCCTCCAGAGTTCAAGCGATTCTCCTGCCTCAGCCTCCCGAGTAGCTGGGATTACAGGCATGCGCCACCATGGCTGGCTAATTTTGTATTCTTAGTAGAGATGGGGTTTCAAGTCTTTTTAATGTTGTGGAGAGATCAGATCAGTGTGAAACCAGAAGATAAGAGCAATGCAAGTGACACCTGCAACCACAGCAAATGACCCCAATTTTCTAATGAGGCGGTGTGGACATGATGGTGGAAGTGCTTCTGACTAACCAGTCAGGGGGTCTGTAGAAGCAGTTTCCTATGTCAATTTAAACTAGCTCGCGTTCATGCAAAATCAATTCACACTTCTCCTGAAGAACCAGTTCCTGTGATGGACTGTGATCTTAACTAGGAATCACAAAGCTCCTTCTGTTCTTTGTCAAATATGGCTGAAATAGGATTGCGTGAACTTTAGGGATTTTTAGAGTTACTATGACGGCTGGGTTCCAGCTTCGTTTATTTTCCTGCAGTTAGATTTTTGCCTGCTAACATTTTTAGACTGACAAAGACTCCTTGACTAAACTGGAGTCAGGCTGCTCTGAGATCTCTTTCTGATCAGGCTCTGTACTTGGTCTGTCTTTTTCTTTGGTGTGTTTAGTTCAGTTTCAGCCTGAATCCTGCTGAATCAGTTTAATGAAAAATCTACCACCCTCAATATCTGATCGAATTTCTTATCCCTCACTCCCAATATTACCCTGGCCTCTTCAACAGGAATCCCACTAGCCTGACAGTACTTCTTACTAATTTTTCATCCACTGACCCCCACCTGTTCTTGTGGTAAAGTTGAGCTTGATCTCTCTCCTACTACAAAGGCACCGCTGCTGTCATCCTTGTCTTGCACGAAGTTTTCTTTACCATCTTCAACAAGTGTCTGAATGATTTTTTCTTTAACAAAACCAAGGCAGAAATGAAGTTGAGTATGTACAAGAGGTTCATACTCTTGCCTTTACAAGATAAGAAGTCTTACCCTTGACCTCATGAAACACTGAAATTCTTTTATGTGTCAGGCCAACACTAGAGACTAGGAATCTAAGATGAGCAGTTCTTATATCCATAAAATATGCCTATACATAAAAGATGACAATGTTGAATTTTGCCTGAGCCTTGCGCTTCTGGGAAGCACAAGTGAAGGTTAAAGAAATCAGAAATCCCCTGCAGAGGGGAAAATTTTTCTTTCTTCACCTATCACAAGGTTCATGGCTGAAATCTCTATTAACTAAAGACAGATTAACAAGAGAAACACATACCAATTTATTTAATATAAATTTTACATGACATGAAAGCCTTTAGAAATGAAGACCCCAAGAAACAGAGGAATCTGTGTATTTTTGTGCTAAGTTTGGTAGTGGATGGTCAGTCATGCAGAAGTGGAACTGAACAGAGAGGGTATGATCTAATGATAATAAACTGGGGGTATCTTAGTCAATATTCTGCTGCTAAAGCAGAATACCACAGACTGGGTAATTTATTTAAAAAATAAGTTTTATTTGGCTTACAGTTTTGGAAACTGGGGAGTCCAAGAGCACGCTGCCAACATCTGGTGAGGGATTTTGTGCTGCCATTATATCATGGTAGAAGGGCAAATGAGCATGTGAGACAAAGAAAGGAAATATAAACAAATTCATCCTTTTTATTAGGGATTCACTCAAACGATAACTAATTCACTCCTGAGATAACAGCATTAATCTATTCATAGGGACAGATCCCTCAGGACGTAATCAGCTCTTAAAGATCTCACCTCCCAATACTGCTAGTGGAAATTAACTTTCAGCATGAGGTTTGGAGAGGACATTCAAACCACAGCATTCTGTGCCTCATTCTTCAAAATGTTCTTCTCACATACAAAATACATGAATGCTATGCCAATAATCCCAAAGGTGTTGTCATTCTAGCCTTAGCTCTAAAGTCCAAAGTCTAGAGTTTCTACACAATTTATCCCAAGGCAAACTCCCTCCAGCTATGAGCTTGTGACGTCAAAACAAATTATATGCTCCCAAAATACAACAATGAGACAGGCATAGGGTAGACATTCTCATTCCAAAAGGAGGAAAAGAGGGGAAATTGGTCCGAAGTAGGCCCAAAACTCAATAGGAAAAGCAATACTAAGTCTTGAAGCTGGAGAATAATCTTTTATGACTCCATGTCCCACATCCTGGGTCACTGGGTTAGGCATGACCCTGCAAGGTCTCAGGCAGCCCCACTCCTATGACTTTGCTGGGCTCAGTTCACCCACCAGTAGTCATAATTTGGAGTCTCATGCAAACAGCTTGTTTTTTTTAACTACAGTTGCATACTGGTGGCCCTACAGTCCTGGGGTATCTGAGGTGGCCTTGCTCCCATGTTTCCACTAAGAATTGTCCTATTAGAGATTTCTGCAGTGGCTTTTCTCCTGCAGCAGGTTTACCTGGGTCCCTAGGCTACCACGACATCCTTTGAAATCTAGCTGGAGGTAGCCATGCTCCCCACAATTCTTGCATTCAGCTAGCCTACAGACTTAATACCACATGAATCCTGCCAAGGCTTAAAGCTTGTACCGTCCAGAATGTTTGTTTGAACCATATCAGGGCCTGCTTGATCCGCACCTGGAGTGACCAGAGAGTTCTGCACTGGAATGTAGAAGCAGAGACTTGAGACAGCTCTGGGCAGTGCATCCATAGAGGGTACCATAAGCGTATGCTCCCAAACAATGTTGCCCTCCTGCAAAATTGGCCTATGATAGGAGAGGCAACCTCAAAGATCTTTGAAATATCTTCAGGGTCTTTCTCTCGTTGTCTGATATAGCACCTGACTCTCTTCTATCCATGTTGATATCTTTATCACTCGGCCCATTGGCTTTAGAGCACCCTTGGTTTGCCCTCCTGAACACACCTTTTTAATCCTTACATGGCTAGGTTATGAAATTTTCAAACTTTTATGCTCTCCTTCACTTTTAATATAAATTCTGTCTCAAAGTCATCTCGCTGTTTTTGCATCTCATTGTATGCAGTTAAAAGTAACCATACAGAAGCCTGAATGCTTTACTGCTTTGATATTTCTTCCAGCAGATATTTTATTTATTGCTCTTAAATTCCACATTTTATGGAATGTGTTCTTTGTCCTAGAACATGGACAAAGTTCAGCCAAGGTATTTGTGACTTTATACCAAGGATGGTCTTTATCCAGTTTCTCATACCTTGTTCCTCATTTCCATTTGAAACCTCATCAGAATGCCTTTACTGTTCATATCGATGTTCTAGTAATGACTAGCTAAGTAATCTCTATGAAGATTTAGACTTGCCCTACAGCTATGCTCTTCTTCTAAGCCCACACCAGAATTGCTGTTGATACTTTCTTCATGGCAATGCAGGCTTTTTCTAGCCTCTTCCTCCAATTCTTCCAGCCTCTACCTGTTACTCAGTTCTAAAGCTACTTTCACATATTTAGGTATTTGATATAGCAACAATTCCACTCTCAGTACCAATGTGATGTCTTAGTCCATTTTCTGCTTATATAACACAATACCACAGACTGGATAACTTTTATAGAAAAGAAGCTTATTTGGCTCCTGTTTCTGGAGGCCGGGAAGTACAAGAACACTGTGTCAACATTTGGCAAGAGCAAAGTGCTGTGTCATAACGTAGCGGAAGGGGAAGTGAGCATGTGAGATAGAAGGAACAGAGCTAAACTCACTCTTTTATCAGGAGCCTGCTCATAGAATAGCTAACTCCCTCAAGCGATAACTAACCCACTTCACTGATGATGCCATTAATACAATCATGAGGGGGACCTAATCACCCCTTAAAGGCCCCACCTTCCAAAGCCGTTACATTGGCAATTATATTTCAACATAAGTTTTGGAGGAGACATTCAAATGGCGTCGGTGTGTACTTAGCAAGGCCTATTTGTTCAGTTTCTTCTTGGCATCTCTATGTTTTCTGAGATAAGAATGTTCCTGTTCTCAAGAAATATGGAGGGTACCACTGGAATGAAGCCTTTATGGCTTGCTTTAGGAAGAAAATGGAAGAATTCTTTCACAACCTGAATCAGGGGAGAAGGGCAAAAGAAGGTCTGGCAGAGGCCAGAACAATGCCCTTGGGACCCGGTCCTTCTCCCCACCCCATCATAGGAATATGCCCTAGGGCTGTGGGGCCTGTAATTCACTATTTGAGGCTTGGACCAGGTCTGGCTATGGTATTCTAGATGGAGAAGTTCTGCCGTCTGGAGCCAATCCTAGGCAAGACAAATTGTACATCATTGGATTATGGCACCACTCAGTTGGATTGGGAAATTGCGGGTGACAAAAAACAAAATGTCTTATAGCCTCCCATACCCCCTGGTACACTCTGGCTCTGTTAGGACATAACCTAGCACTGCAGATGAAGGGAACTGGCCCTGTGCATTGCAGGAGGTCCTCATAGGTAGAAGCCTGAGGGCCCTACGGGCAAGGGTCCCTGGACTGCCACCCTAAGAGCCTCACGTGTAGGAAATATCTTAGAGGAAAGAGCCAGGAAGAAGTTTGCCGTTTGGAAATCTGGACCCAGGAGGTTGAGACCTGAAAGGTGGGGCATGGCTCGCCCAGCTGACTTTTTCTTAAGAGGCTTAAGCAGGGCCCTGACCTTTACTGAACTGAACCCGGAGTTCAGGACTGCCCTTCCTCCTGCCGACCCTTGGCTTGGCCCAGAGAAAGAAAGAACAGCAAGAAAGGGAAGCTGGTTTGGAGAAAGCCTGACACCTGTGTCTTTAGACCGGCAGCCAGACTTTTGAAAGACTGGGCGTGGCTTTCATAGGCAGCTGCCACTCCAGCTCGCCCAGGCCCAGCTGCCAGCTGTGTGCAGCCCCACGCAGGCCTGGACGCTCAGTGCTTTCTGCAGGTGGTGCCTGCCCGGCCTTGCCTCTGCCGCCGGGCCTCACTGGCTGCCCCTGCAGCTGGTCTTGACCTCCTTAATAAATTTAAAAGAACTGAAAGGACGGATCAGCAAGTGAAATGGGTCCGATATCACTCACTGCTCTGAAGTCCGATGTACTCCTGGCTGGCTTGCCAAAAGACGTAACTAGGGCTGGGGCGGGGGTCCCGAAGAGGCTCCCAGTTCCCTGATGAGGTTCTTGGCTTCTCTTACCCCGAAGAAGGGGGAAAGGGGCCCCGGAGGCGCGGTGAGTTTGCTGTTCAAATAAATATTGTGGACCCAAAGAGTTTTGTGGAAAGCGATTTATTAGACAGACGGGGAGAGAGAGAGACAGAGAGAAACAGCTCCCACGCTGCGTTGGAGGGGATCCAGAGGAAGAATCCTTATAAGGAGGGAGCCGTGGGATTCTAACCCTTGAGTTATTCCCTCCCCATTCATGTTCTTGTCCAATGAGAGAAGTTCTTTGAAACTTCCTCTGGAGTGATTGATCTTTGACTCTGATACCAGATTGGCTACTTGGTCCACAACAGAGCTCCCCCTCCCACCAGAGCTTTCAGTGGGCTTTTTGGACAAAGGAGCCCACGTGGATTTCGCTACCTAGCCGGAGCGGAGCGTGGAAAACCCAGACAAAGAACTTTACATTCCCGGGTGGAGGGGTGGAGCCGGGAAACTCCTGCCTTTGAAACCACACCCCTGGCAGACCTGGGAAGAGTCCCTCAATAGAGTACCTCTGAAGTAACTGGACAGAAGAGGACCATGCATTATTACCTTCTTTTCTAAAAGACTCTTTGGAGCTTTGTAAAATCAGAGAAAAATGGATGGACTGCTTGACACATTCCTGAATCTTTTAAACATTCAGAATTTACCAAGAACTGTGAGAGAATTCCAGGATCACATTGCTGGATATTGGATACCATCTACTTCAAAAGGAAAAACAAAACAGCATTACTTATTCAAGTCATTCAGAACGAGGGATTCTTATAAGACACACTGACACAAAAGTGCTTCCTGAGACAGATGCCAACTTCTGGTAAATTTTACAGTAGTAAGGTTTCATGTGCAACTGTTTTCATTGAATAGCAAGAGGCTTTGAGTCATTGCTTGGGGTAATTCTAAGATAAAAGACTTAAGAGAACATGATATGTAAATGTAAAGTGGGTTGGCTCATTGATTCAAGCAGTATGTAAACCAAGTACCCTTTATGTTGTTTAGTATAATTACTGCCTAGAAAAATCAGAACTCCCACCAAGCTGCAGTCCTTGAGTTTTTAGTCAACATGTTAAATTCTAGCATTTGTCTGTTTTTACTATTGGCTTCCCTACTGAGTGCACAGAGAAACATAGGTTGAAAACCAGCCATGCCTGGGGCAAGATGTTGATTACCTCACAGTCAGAAGCAAAATAAACTATCTGTAGATATATTGGAGAACAAAAAGACTGACTTTGAAACAATGAGAAAAATTGCAGTTAGGCAATTTCTTTTTCAAAGCTAGACTTTGAACTGCATTATTCATTTTGTATCTTTGTCTATTGACTTTAGCCTATTATAATGCTTTCTATATTTTGATATTATGATTATATAAGGGTAAGTTATTTATTACTTTTGTCTCTTAATTGAATATCAATCATTTTCCATTCAAAAATATGTTATACTTTGTAACTTCACTGATCTTTTCCTCTTCTGCTCTAATATTTTAGTACATACATTTCCTTTTATTTTACTATTTGTAAAGTCATTATAAATCAAACCAATTGCAGCAAAACAGGAAATGGTTGACATTTTCTATCTCAAAGACTCATTCATAATGTCTCAATTACATGCAGTTTAAATACATAGCATCCAATCTGCAGTCTTTGAAATGGTGCCAAATTCCATCTGCTTTCCTGCATATTGCTGTAGTTATTTCTGAGCAGGATTGAGAGAAGAATACAGAGAAAGCTAACTTGAACACAAACCTCTCTCAACAGAACCTCATTGTTAGTCTTGCAATTTTGTGTTCAATAACCTTCTCTTACATAAATGCACAGTTTTATTGATTTCTGTATCCGGCTGCTTAATAACCCCCACTAGAAACCTATTAGCATTCTTTTTTTCATTCATGCCACAGGGATCTGATACCTCTTCCAATATCATCTCAAACTCATAAAAGGTCAGTTCTGACAGATTGTGAACAAAATTGCCATATGTAAATGTGGGCATAAATCTTGATCTTTCTGATGTAATTTTTAGGTAACAACTCAAAATTTTTACCCAAAAGTTTAAATAATTTATGTTACTCTTTGAGAGAATAACTCTGAAATTTTTCAAAACATAGTGTCATTGGTAAACCATCTCTATTTTAATATTTCAGCTTTTAAGGCTCCATTTTCTTTCCCCCAATATTATTGATTTTCCAGTATACTTATGGTGTAATATATAATGTATACCTGATATTTTAAAAATAGGTATTACTCTAAGCATAGTAGCACATGCTTATAATATCAGCTACTTGGGAGATTGAGATAAAAAGATCACTTGACCCTAGCGGTCCAACAACAGCCTGGGCACTATAGCAAAATTCCACCTAAAAAGTATATATAGCCACATTTATCTGACTTGGAGTTGACAGAATTTACCATTCCTTCAGAAAATTTTGTGTATCCTAGTGCTAAAGTTTGCCATTCACAGACAAACAAATGGAAAAATGTCTTATTCTTTATGTATTCAAGTTAAAGTTGTGATAAAGTTATTATATAAACATAATCTCCGACACGTTCTATGTTGGACTCTGTTTTAGTCTGCTTAGACTCCTATGACAAAATAGACTGGGTAATTTATAAACAACAGGTATTTATTGTTCAGAGTTTTGCAGGCTGGGAAGTCCAAGATCAAGGCATCAGCATATTCAGTGTCTGATGTCTGATAAGGTCCTGCTCTCTCACATGACAAAACGAGAGAATGTTGCCACTTACTCATTTCCTAAAGGCCTAACCTCTTAATACTATTGCACTAGTGAGGGGAGTTAAGTTTCAAAACAAATTTTGGGAAGACACCAACATTCATGTCATAGCAGACTCACAGCAAAGCTCTGCCATTTCTTAAAAAAGACATGGTGACTGGCAAAAGTATCTGGGTATTTTCTCCTTAGTTTTAAAACTTTTGTTTATTTTGTAGCTGTTTTATTAAAATGTTAAAAGGAATATTAAATATTGACAGCACATATTTCTTGTATGAGTACTTTCACTTTTTAGATGACTCTAAACTCTTGGCCCCTTAAGTTGGATTTCTGCTATCCTTCTGCTTCTGTAAATATTTTTAGGTCTTCCACAAGTCTTTTGGACTTGCCAGAACATTTTATGTCTGTTGTTTCTCTAGAAGTATCAATCTCCCCCTGGAGGTCCTCTACTGCAACGCTTTCTGTGGCAGCACAGAAACTCTGTTCATTTATGTTAGCAACAATTTTTAAGTATGGTGTGGAATCTTTTGGAATATTCTGTATCGGTTTCACAAGTATAGAAGTTGCAGCCATGATTTTCTGTTTCTGCGCTTGTTCCGCATAGGTTTCAACCAAGTATAGACCTCAGGCCAGAAACTTAGGTTTGCAAGAAATACTCCATTCTTTCATTTTTTTTTTTTTAATGATTACACATGACTTTGATTCTAAGCCCTTATCCTGTAGGCTGGTAAGATATTCAAAGTTCGTTATACTTTCGGCTTTCTTCCATCCCCAGAGATGACAGGGTTTTATTTAGTGCCACTGATTGTTAATGGGGAAAGGAGTAGGTGTCCTCTGGTAATGGTCACAGGAGTGAACACCAATACATCCCTTTTGCTCATCTCCATAGCCCACTTAGAGCGAGCTCCTCTTAGGACACAGAGGGTATTTCATGAACCTGTGCACTCCAATGTCCACGTTGTCTCTTTTTAGAAAGGCCACACAGATTTTTATCTTGCTACCTTTCTGGAGTGTTGTCAGAGAGCAGAGTCAGCTCCCAACTGATCTAGGATCCACAGTCTTATCCCTTGCTACCCTGGAATCCTAGTCTCCACATATTGCACATAAAAATTATGAAAGTCTTAAGTGTGAAATTTCTGTTGGCTACCTCTGCTTTCCACACTGCCAGAACCTCCCTTGCTGGCACAGAGATAAAATAAGAGAGGGAAAAATCTGTAACTCAAAAATATATCCAAACTCACATAAAATATCTTTTGGTTATCCTTCTATAGTGAAAATTGTGCTCGTAACTGAGATCTTCCTACAGCATTGAAATTCTTCTTCCAGCTACTGGGAGTACAAATAGTCCTCAGCTATCCAGTCTTTCTAGGAATTTCTCTTAGCTTGTGATCACCCAAAACTTTCTTCTTTCCTTCTGCACAGTCAGAAACAATCCGCTGAGACCACGGTATTGCAGCAGAGAAAGAGTTTAATTGATGTGAGATCAGCCCATGTAGGGAGAAGGCTTCCTCAAGACAAATCAGTTTTCCCAAAGGCTCAGAGGCTAGGTTTTATATGGAAAATCTGATGGGCAGGAGGCTAGGAAATGTGTGCTGCTAATTTGGTTGAGGATGAAATCACAGGGGTGTAGAAAACTGTCCTCTTGCACTGAGTTCACCTATGTGTGGTACCACAGGACAAGTTGAGTCATGAGTCATGAGTCCAGCTGGGGTCAGTCTGAAAAACCTCTTAAAAAACCAATCTCACGTTCTACAATAGTGATGTTATCAATAGGAGCAATTGAGGTCACAAATTTTGTAACCTCTGGCCACATGACTCCTGAGCAGTAAGGCATTATGGAAACCACACCTACATTTTAGCAGAGTTCAGGTTCCTATCATAGTTCTATTCTTGTTGCTTTTCATTAATTTTACAAAGGCAGTTTTCAGTCCCTGAGCAAGGAGGGAGATTAGTTTTAGGGAGAAACTATTAACATCACTGCTTTCAAGTTAGACTATAAACTAAATTCCTTCTAGAGTTAGCTTGGCCTATGCCCAGGAATGACCGTGGACAGCTTGGAGGTCAGATGCAAGATAGAGTCAACTGTGCCAGATTTCTCTTATAGTCATAATGTTGCAGAAGTGGTTTCAAGCTGAATAGGCTCACATTGCTAGAGGTCATACTCCTTCTCAGGGCAATCTGCAGCCAAATCCTGATCAAACCCAGCCCCCTTGCTTCAACTCAGGGCACATTTGAAGCTATACTAGCCTTAGAGCTCTTATGAGGTTGGCTGATCTCCTTCTGTGATTGAAAAAGGGCTCAACATCTTCTTCTTCCAAGTCCTGCTTTCTTATGTTTCACATAGATATTGATCTTGAAGACATTCCCCATTTAACATCCTGAAAGCTAATCTCCTCTTAGTCTCCTTTAGGAAAACTGACCTGCATCAAGTTGGTTCCTTGATGAGCTGGTCTTTCTATTCCTCTCATTCAAAGGTATGGGATATAAAAACATACCACACCTAATATAATGGTCTCAGATAATTCAAAGACGTATTATTCATTTGGCTATTTGTTTTGGGGCACAAAAAGTGATAGTACAAAATATGATGCTTAGGCATGCCAGTTGCTTTGAATTAAAGAAATCAGAAAGCCCTCAGAAATCAGCCTCAGAAGCAAGGTCTCTCTCTGAGGTCTCTCTCTTTCTTCTGTCTCTCTGATTCTCTTTCTTTCTGAAGCACCAGAAAGAAGAGAGTCTCTCTGGGATTTCCTTACCTAAGAAAGCTTCTTTCCAAAAGAAATGCAATTGTTTTAAGATCCTCTTCCCTGGAAATCTCATCCAATAACCAGGAAAGATTAATTACCAGAGTAGAGAAGAGACTGAGCGTCTTCACCATATCTAGGTAGACTTTTTATCTATTCTTCTGTGGCAGCTCAAAGAGAATACCTGGAAAGCTTTATCTGTATAATAAGACCATCTTTGTTCACCATGAAGTCCTGCCATCTCGCTCAGAACTCAGAGGAACTTCGTTGCAGGCCACTGGGTTTGGGGCTCATTTATTTCCCTTGAAAATCATTTACTTCTATGCCTCCCATCTCAGCTTCCTCTATGAAGAAAAATGTATACGCCTCTGAACCTCATTGGCTTATTGGGTAATCATTCTCCTGCGACTTCCTCATGTTTACGCATGTTAAGTAATTTTTTAACTTTTTATTTTTGTTTTTGAGACAGAGTCTCACTCTGTTTCCTAGGTTGAAGTACAGTGGTGTGATCATGGCTCATTGCACCCTTGAACACCTGGATTCAAGCAATCCTCCTGCCTTGGCTCCCAAAGTGCTGGGATTACAGCATGAGCCACCATGCCCAGCATTTAAAAAATTTTGTCTGTCTTTTCTTCCTATTGACTGCATTTTGTCAGTTCATTTTCAGTGAACCCTCAGAGGGCAAAGGGAAAGCTTTCCTTCCTCAACCCTACATAGGCAAAACAAAAGAAGATCCTGCTTAATGGTTTAGCCAAATGTCATTTTGCAGAAGTGACTTATTGTGCCCAACTTTAATTCTCTACACAACTTCTCATTTTCTTTCCCATTACACACTTCTCGTAATCTTGACATTTGGGCCCTTTGGCATATATGTCTAATACCTTTAATCCTGAATTCATTTAGAATTCTTTCTAATTATTTTTAAAACCAGAATAATATCAGAACTAATTTTTTTTGCCTCTACTCCGTGTATTTTGACTGATTCTCAAGTTATCACCCCTTATATGCCTATTCAACTGACGTCTTTTGAGTTCTCCTCATGGAAACTTCCTGTCCTGAGTGGTCTTTTCCTGGTTCTGAGTTCACCTATGTAACACGTTACCAGGAGTCTCTGTGTCTGTCTCACAACATGGAACAGATGGAGAGAAGGAACTTGGCTTTATGGGAGTGGGCATGGCTTTGAAACTGGTGATAGAAGTACACACAGGGCTGGACGCGGTGGCTCACGCCTGTAATCCCAACACTTTGTGAGGCCAAGGCAGGCAGATCACGAGGTCAGGAGTTCAAGACCAGCCTGACCAACATAGTGAAACCTCATCTCTACTAAAAATACAAAAATTAGCCGGGTATGGTGGCACACGCCTATAGTTCCAGCTGCTCGGGAGGCTGAGGCAGGAGAATTGCTTGAACCCGGGAGGTGGAGGTTGCAGTGAGCTGAGATTATGCCAGTGCACTCCAGCCTGGGTGACAGAGTGAGACTTCATCTGAAAAAAAAAAAAAAAAAAAAAAAAAAAGGAAGAAGTACGCACAGGAAGGCAATGTGCATCAGCCAGATGCTGGTCTCCTGGTAATGGGTTTGCCCAGACAAAATGTGGAACAAAACAGAAAACATGTCAGAAAATTTAGATGGAAAAAAACCAGTACAAAGTGCTACAGGTTCTTAAAGCCTGTGGTCAGTGCTGAAACACCACAAAATTATATCTGGAGGCCAGGCACAGTGGCTCACACCTGTAATCCCAGCACTTTGAGAGGCCAAGACAGGTGGATCGCTTGAGCTCAGGAGTTTGAGATCATCCTGGCCAACACGGTGAAACCGTCTCTACCAAAAATACAAAAATTAGCCAGGCATGGTGGCATGCACCTATGGTCCCAGCCACTCAGGAGGCTGAGGTGTGAAGATCACTTGAGCCTGGAAAGTCAAGGCTGCAGTAAGTTGTGATAGAGCCACTACACTCCAGCTTGAGTGACAGAGACCCAGTCTTAAAAATAAATAAGTAAATAATTAAATAAAACAAAACAACAACAACAACAAAAAAACACGAAAACGAAACTATACATGTTATCTACTTAGAGCCTCAGGGTCAACATCAAAGTCCTCTTGAGTGTAGGGATGTCTTGGCGCAAAAGTATTATTATTATTTAAAGTCTTGATGTTTGGGTGGTGTATTAGTTCATTCTTAAACTGCTATGAAGAAATATCTGAAACTGGGTCATTTATAAAGAAAAGAGATTTGATTGGCTCATGGTTATGCAGGCTGTACAGGAAGAATGGCTGAGGGGGTCTCAGGAAACTTACAGTGATGGTGGAAGGTAAAGTAGGCATGTCTTACATAACCATAGCAGGAGAAAGAGATAGAAGGGGAGGTGCCACATACTTTTAAATAACCAGATCTCATGAGAACTCACTCATCGCTACCATGAGATTAGCAAGGGGAAAGTCCCCCCCATAATCTAATCACCTCCCACCATGCCCCTCCTCCAACATTAGGAATTACAATTTGACTTGAGCGGACAGGGACACAAATGCAAACCACATCAGGTGGTTTGAGAGATGTCTATCAATCTGGCCTGGGAATCAGGACATAACCAATTTTCAGGAGGAAGATTATAGATCACACTTACATAGTTATCTAGTGGTAGGAAAAGGACTCCAAAACATTTTGTTAATTTAAAAAAGGAGGGTTTATATAAGGTGTGATACCAAACTCTTTGAAACAATCCTTTCTCCTAATTCCCTTCTCATGTCAAAGAATGTGTTTCAGTTGATTACTTTACGGTGGTTTCCATATTGATAGGTAATTTGTCTAAACGAAAGTATAAGATTGCAAAATCAGAGACTTACTATAAATTCTTCTAAAATTCAAATTCTTCAGCTCAACTTACTACTTCTCCTCCCGTTCATGCACAGAGCTATGCTACTAGCACATAACTCTCTCTTTTTCTTTAGATCTTTTGTGTGCCAGTGTCTTAATCAAACACTGTAATGCTCTCTTGCAATTAGTTAATGGAACTATATTTCTAATCAATTTCATCTGTTTAAAACAGCTAGCAATTGTGTATAAAGGTGAAATTTCTCCTTTAAGATCAGAGTTTTTCCATTCTGGGAAAAGTATTTGAATGTGGCACAGTGGGCTGAGATATCTTTTAATATAAGTGAAATATCCAGGGATCACAGCATTCTTTGCTAGTTATTACCTTACAGTAGACCAAAAAATAGGGGGACTTAGCAGAGACAAAAGAGATTGACAGTACCTTAGGAAAATAAAACTTAGGAGAGTAATTCTGCTTAAAATATTTCTAAGAAATAATGACAGATTACAAAGAGTAAACTTCGATTAGTTAAATTTCAACGTCTTTCGGGATGAGAAACATATAGGCATTGGGGCTTCATCACATCACCTAAATCAAAATCAAATTTGTATGTGTATGTGACTGACTCTGACAAGCCGTTAGAACTATTATAGCTTTAAAATTTGTCCTAATGTCTCGTTCAATGTCTATTATTCTTTAATATTTGTAAGGTGCTTAATTTGGGACTTAACATGACACACAGTGTGAACACAACAAATTATACCTATTTTTTTTTCTGGGCTTACTTTATAGCTTCGTCTTTCTATTTTCTTACATGAATTGTCAAATAATTTTATCAGGTTTTAAAAAATATTGTTAATTACTGCAAGCAATTAACTTGAATTGATGTCTTCCAATCAATGTGGTAAAAAGAGAAAGGAGAGGAAAAACTATGAAATAACTGGATTGGAAACGAGCAATGTAGAAAATAAAAACAAATCATTTACTACATTTAGAAAACATCATTTTTGAGGAAATTAACAGTACAAAACAGCCTTCCCCATGCCAGAAAGTGTCAAGAAGGAACATAAAGATTCTGCATGACAAGTTTTGGAGTACTATCCTTCTTATCTGTTCCTTAAACCTTTAGTTCCGTTCATAAGGTGCTTCTGGCTGCGTGTGTGGCAGGCATGTGCGGTGCTAT
Organism: Cacajao melanocephalus; assembly: GCA_963573385.1. Classification (NCBI taxonomy): domain Eukaryota; kingdom Metazoa; phylum Chordata; class Mammalia; order Primates; family Pitheciidae; genus Cacajao; species Cacajao melanocephalus. The sequence goes on along the minus strand of CAUYLG010075156.1, from coordinate 42,811 downwards.
GGAGATAGAGAGGAAAGATTTTGGGTAGTGCCATATGCTGTTTGTTTTTCTTTTCAGAATGCCTTTGACAAATTAGCATTCTCAGATCAGTTGACTTGTTTGAAAGCATCACATTGGCTTTCTAATTCAAATGGGATAGAGATGAATGACTGAGTAACTCAAGATTGAAGTGTGGGAGAACATTTTACAGTTGACCAGGTCCCCTTGCTTTCTTTTTTTCTTTCTTTCTTTCTTTTGGTTTTGATACAGCACAATCCATTAGACTGCCACAATTCACACTTGCTTATTATTTATTTAGTGGGCTCTATTGAGTCCTTGGACTTGTGGGCCACTCGACTTGAGAGGCTGCCTTGCTAAGGGCAGAAATGTTAATATAGATTTTGGTCCCTCAAGCAGGAAAGCACTTAAAAATGTCACAGCCACTAAATGATTCAATTAGTCTAACCTCCCACCTGCCCTTTTTAAGGTAAAAAGACTCCTCTGCCACAGCAATAGTCCAAGACCGGTCCCTTTGTCCACACTCTGCATGAAGTGGAGTTTTTCCAAGTTGAAAGTATTTGTAGGTCAGACCTATGGATATAAAAATGAAGAAAAGGATTACTGATTATCTGAGGCCAATGCTTCATGAAATGATGTGAACTGTTGTGCCTTCTGACCCTGCACTACTAGATTATAAAGTGTTCACAAAAAAAAAAGGAAAAAGTCTAGTATCTTGTGTCAGTGCTTTGACAGCTTTTATGATAAGAATTGGGTTTACTAACAAATTGTGGATTCCCAGCCCTTTTCACTGCACAGTAATTTCCAGGCAGTTTAAAACCACTTCTGGCCTGCCCTCTCTACTTGAATCTACTGCTGAGTCTAAAAGCCTATTTTGATTCCCCTGTGTTTATTACAGATTCTTTTCCGTTTGAAGAATCAATACCAAATGCAGACACAGACAGACGGTATTGTATACTTGGTATTTGGAACAATGGGAGGTCATCATTTATCAGTACTTTTTCAGGCATCAGAAAATTATAAGGCAAAATAAATGTGTAGGTTAAACAACTTTCAGTTACAGAGATTATGACACATCAGTTTCCAACTAGAGATGCATATGTAGACATAGACAACCTTGATAAAAATCTAAAAACTCTTTGAAATGAACTAGCATTGTTAGTATTATAAAACTGAGGAAATATTTTTTCTGCTTACTTCAAAACTTTTCAAGAAACCTAGAAGTGAGAGACGCTCAAAAATTAACATTGTGGGATGACGTTTCCACAGTTTTATGTTGAAAAAAAATAATGGGTATTGTGACTTAGCTTCTTTTAAAGTTTTAACATTTGGTGCATATTTGAAAAATTTGCTAGTTCATAGTCAATGTGAGACACTGGTAAGCTTATAAAATGTTTCCACTTTTATCCCCTCAATTCAAGCCATATTTATCTATGCTTTCCATAATCTGTCACTCTGCAAGGCCCTGGGAACACAAATGGTCTCATCAAAATACTCCTTTCAAAATGTTGTTTACTCTGAACAGACATTGGAAGAGGTTTCCAGCTAAACAGTTTGACTGAATAAAGAATAAAGGGATAGAGTAACAGAACACGGAACTTAGAAATGCATTATTGTATTTTTAACTTGGGATTTAGTGTATCTGTCAGATGCCAATGAAGTCTGTTTGCCATATGTCTAAATCATGTCAACATACCAAGTATATTCTAATTGATGTAATTTTAAAAGTATAATTGAGAATTTATACTTTGAAAAATAATTATTTAGTTCTTATTCTTGTACGTATTAGGAGTAAAATTTAAGACTGAAAAGAATCTAAAATTGTATGTTTTATTTCACTGCACACCTGAATATTAAGTAAACTCAATAAATATCTATAGAATTCTCCACCCCAAATGCACAAAACATATATTTTTCTCAGTACCATACTACCCCTATTCTAAAAGTGACCACACAATTTGAAGTAAATCGCTTTTCAGCAATCGCATAGCGTTTCACGGACTTAAATGAAATATTGGTTGGCTGTTTGTTTGTTATTTTTTTCCCTTATTCCTTCCTGTCTCCATTGTTAAGCACAATTATCGGCATAAAAGAGGTCTTTAATACCTATTTTTAGATTGCATTTCAGCCTGGGCAGTAGAGCAAGACTCCTGTTCTCTCTCCCTCTTTCTCTTCCTCTGTCTTTCTTTCTTTCATTAAAAAAAATAAAATAAAATTAAAAAAAAAAAAAAAGAAATGGTTACATTGTTCTGGACCTCCAAAATGATACCTCTCAGCCACTCTGGGTGTTGGTAAAGAAACATCAGCTAGCTAGTCGGCAGTTGCCAATAAAGGGTAAATTCCATTAATCATCAAAATGTCTTTATAATGCCTAGACATACTAGAATAACTCTGATGAGTTGAAGTTGTTCATTGTGCCGATGTTTGGTGCCACATCCGTAAAAACAACTAGCATTAATTTGCGTGTTTTTTATTTTCTTCAAACTCTGTCCTCAAACACAAAGTCTATCAAAACTTAGCTGGGTGTTTAGAGTAAACATGAGCTTCTTTTAACTCTCTTGAATTTTCTTAAATAAATTTTATACAAATGAATCATTTACCTACATGATAGATCTGTTTTGTTTCAATTAATAATATGTTGTGTGAAGCTTTCCACGATAATCAGTTTTTACTGATTTATTTTGGTGGGTGTCTACAATTTTTGAAACATACCAAAAATGGAAATAAATTTGCTGCCCGAGAATCACCCAAAACCACGTTTTACCCTAAAAATACATGTTTTTAAAGTAAAATTGCTTTTCATCAATAAATTTTATAGTATCATACTCAATTGAAGAATTGGGCTTGTCTCATTCATTAAACATAAAGTTTAATGAATGATGCAGATCGTATGCCCTGAGTATAAGACAAGAGAAGAGGAGACTCCCAGAATCTTTACCACCAAAACTACTAAAACGAGCGGGCTTTCAGACATTCTGAACACACAGCCACATGCAAGTGATACTAACTTCTCACGAACCACTCTGCCTGTTCTTGACAGCAGCTGACAATTTACCAAAATTAAACTTAACTGCTTCTTTAATTTTTAGATGAACAGGTGAAAAAAGGCAGCTGGCATCGAGGCAACACTTTGGCATCCTTCTGAATAACTATGCTCTTTTCCATTTTTAAGAAAACTGATTACCAGTTTAAATATTTAAGGAAATACCCAATTGCTTCCTAGAGAGTGAAGTGAGAAACTTCTAATAATAAAAGACTACTCTTCATAAGTTGAATATTCAAATGAATCCTGCAGACCCACAAGTAACTGTTAAACATGGTTCATCTCTCTCATACTTTTGTTTTCAAAAACTGCAATATGCACTGGTAGTTCTACAAATGTCACTTGAAATAACTCAGAATCAGAGAGCAACTCTTGAAAATTAGAAAATCATATCCAATAATGAATTTTAACGATAATCATATTTCATGTATGATAGACAGTGGTGATTCCATCTGGAATAGAAAATGCTGACTAAAAGTACAGCAGAGTAACACTAGGAATTGGGAGTTAGGAGACTATCTTACAAAGTCAGTTTACACATGTCTAGTGCTCCATCAACAAACTCCAAAAAAACAAATTCACATTCCAAAGTATCAAGCCAGAAAGAGTACAGAAATGTACTTTAAAATTCCCTTCCAGAACTTTCAAAAGGCATTTTTCAAACTTCATCACATTCAGAACACTCAATTTTACTCCTGGTTTGGACACTAAATTATAAGGAGCACCATAATCATAGTTTTCTTTTTTTCCTGGTAGACCTTCACTGCTGTAGCTTTAGAATCTGATGTGAAATCCAACTCTGCCTCTTACTTACTAGGCTCTGTGACCTTGGGCAAGTCACACCACCTCTGAGAGTCACACTTTCTTCATATTTCCTAATTTAGAGAATGGCGTAGAGTCGAGATAAGATGATCTGAGCTGAAAGCATGGAAACCAGCAGATCTTCACTAGAGGAAAAGCAAAACACAGGGTGGAGTGGGCAAGACACAGGCTGACAGGTCAGTAGATCTAGTTTGCTAGCCTGTAAATGGAGCCTCAGACAAATCTGTTAATCTCTTAGCTTCAGTTTCCTCATCTGTAAAATGAGAATATACATTTTACAGATTTATTATGAAGATTAAATGATACCTAATTAATGAACTGAGTTGAGCTCCTAGCATAGTACCAGGTACAATGTGGATATTTTCTCCATACCAATATCCTCTACCACCCACCCTTCATAGTAATGCTTTTCTGCGAAAAATATGCAACAGAAAAAGAACAGGAACATAATGCAAGAAAAAGTGATTGACTATGCCATAAAGTAATAAAAATACGATTCAGGCCAGGTGCAGTGGCTCACTCCTGTGATCTCAGCACTTTGGGTGGCCACGGCTGGTGCATCACTTGAGGTCAGGAGTTTGAACCAGCCCGGCTAACTTGGTGAAACCCTGTCCCTAATAAAAATACAAAAATCAGCCAGGCATGGTGGTAGATGCCTGTAATCCCAGCTCCTCAGGAGGCCAAGGCACGAGACTTGCTTGAACCCGAGAGGCAGGGGTTGCAGTGAGCTGAGATTGCGCCACTGCACTTCAGCCTGGGCAACAAGTGAAACTCTGTCCCCAAAAAACACAAACAAACCATTTAATGAGTTAAGGATTAGTTTCACACTCTTTAAGTATTTTACAAAAATAATCTTATTTAATCTTTACAAAAATCTGGCAAGGCAGGTACAATTATCCTTACTTTACAGATGAAGAAACTAAGGCTCAGAAGGGTTAAGTAACTCACCCAAAGTCACAGTGACAGCATGCAGTGAAACCAGGATTTATATCCAGGCTTCCAGGAGTACAAAAGCCCAGGCTCTGAACCACATGCTACCTGAGTCCCTCACCCGAGGCAGCCTCTACGCTGCAGCTGCCATCTGTCACTCCTGCCCATGAGCTACACGTGGACTGCACGCGTATCTGCAATATATGGGACTGTTTTATACCTTTAACATTTACATATACAAATGGTATTATGCCATAATTACATGTTCGCAACTTGCTTTTTGACTAAATACTGTATTTTTGAGATTCAGCCATGTTAAATACATCTAGATCTAGTTTAGTTTATGATTTAGCTTTCCACCATATGACAGTTTGTCTATCCAGTCTACTATTAACAGACCAAGACTCCTTCCTGTCAGTTTTTCACTACTGCAAGCCACGCTGCAATGAGCGCCCTGACACAGGTATCCTAACACAGAGGTCCCCAACCATTTTCGGCACAAGGGACTGGTTTTGTGGAAGACAATTTTTCCATAGACCAGGGAAGGGTGGGGACGGTTTCGGGATGAAACCACCTCAGATCAGCAGACATTAGTTACATTCTCATAATGAATGCACAACCTAGACCCCTCCCATGTGCAGTTCACCACAGGGTTTGTGCTCCAATGAGAATCTAATGCCACCGCTCATCCGACAGGAGGCGGCGCTCAGGCGGTTAAGCTCGCTTGCCCACCGCTTACCTCCTGCTGTACGGCCTGGTTCCTTGGCCTGGGGGTTAGGGACCGAAGTCCTAACACACATATGCAGAAGTCAGTCTCTAGGCCAGGGGTGGATAAACTATGGTCTTCAGGCCAAATCCAGTCTACTTCCTGTTTTCATAAATAAAGTTTTATTGGAACTCTGCCTGCTCATTTGTCTACGTATTGCCCATGTCTGACTTCAGGCTATATAACAGCAGAGTTGAATAGATGCGATAAACACCACACAGCCCACAAAGCCCGAGGTACTTACTCTCTGGCCCTTTACTAGAGTAGGTTTGCAGATGTCCCTCTCTAGTATACACACCTAGGAGTCACGCAGCTGGGCCTTAGGCTCTGTTTACCGGTAACTTGACTGGGCACTACTGACAGTTACTCCTCCTTGGTACCATTTTATACTCCCACCTGCAGCATACCACATGTCCACCACACAAGCACATACACACAACTTGTTACCCAACTTACCAGCATGACACGTATTTCACTATTGTCTTAAATTGCCTGATACTGAAAAGGTTGGGCATATTTTCAAATGCTTAATAAGCATTCAACAATAGGATATGGTTATTTATTCAACAAATATTTGAGTCCCTATTCTGTCACTCTTCCAGATGCAAGGACTACAATGATGATCTAAGTTGGTAGCAATTTACAGATGTTTATAAAGTCTTTAAGGCCAGAGTTTGCAATATAATGATAAATAAAAGCAGCATGTATTTATTAAAATGCTCACTGAAAGCTTGCTTTTCATAAGCAGTACACACAGTGCCACAGGCAGTTGTATAAGATATGTTCCCTGCTCTCTGGAGGGCAGAATACTATGTATAGACAAGCATGATCTCAATGTGCTAACAAACAAACAAACAAACCAACAAACAAACGGTTAGGAACTAAATCCAAATGTTAATACAGTGGTTTCCGTGAAATTACAGGTGATTTTCATTCTTTAAACTTTTCAGCGTTTTCTAAGTTGCTTCCATAAGCGTATGTTCCTTTATTAAGACCAGGATCAGGAAACGATGATGTCAGTCTACTGGGACCTGATCTCTTTGTGACTGTCTTCTGTGTGCACTCCAGATAAAAAGAAACGGACAAGAAGGTCTTGAGAAGGCCAGAACACAATGCTGCCTCACAGTCACCTTTGTTCCTTGGGTCACAGTCTCAAGATCTATCTGCATCACACTCCTGGGAACCCAGTTCCCAAAACTAGGAAAGAATGTTTTCCTCCAGCTTGGGCCCTTTGTAAAGTTCAGGTCTCCTTGGCATAAAAACCGACAAAAGGCCAGTTTTGCAAGAGCCCCATTCCTATTACTAGAAATGACCTTGGATCTGGTGCACAGATACAGCTTTGGCCGGCAAAAGCCAAAGACATTGCAAAAGACATTGCAAAGCCAAAGACATTTGCAAAAGCATCAGACAGCCCGTTAGTTGCTTTTGGTAAATAAAGGTGTAGAGGGAAGAGAGGAAGAGTCTTAATACCCTAGCTGAACTAATCCCCATTTTGTTTTGGGAACCTGCTTTTACCCCCCTGCCCCCAGTCCAAAGGTTAATACTTACACTAGTCTTTATTTTTCTAATCAATAAAAGAGGTGTATGCTATATTCAATATATATGCAACACATTTATTAACCAAAATAGCGATCTGATGAAACTCAATGGTCAAGGAATGTAAGGGTTAAATTCCTGTTGCTGCTGTCTGAACACTTAAGAATGTAAGCTCAGAAACCAGACACCAGACTTGGATGGAAGACAGAAAAATAAAATGTTATCAGTGTACATTCTTATTTTTGCTCGTTTCAGTTTATTAGCTATATTCCAGCATATCTCACTTCCAGTTATAGTAAACAAGTGAAAATAAATTCACAAACTAAAGACCCTCAAAACATTATACTAGGCAAGATAACAATGCAACTTATTACTAATGCCATACTGGCAATTTGCAGGGGACCCCCTGCAAGGTCTCTGTTAAAAGATTGAAAAATAGGTACTCCTCTTTCAAGCAGAGAAGCTGTCTTTGAAGGAAGACTGCAGGTCCCTTGCCTTGTACATGATAAAACTGAGCCAGTGACTGGTGGCATTCTGGTTGACCAACAAGACAAAAGGGTCATGAGAATAACACATGGTAATATTACATATACCTGGCCATTTTAAACTGCTCTCTGGACTCCTCAACATGCCTCCTGGGCCCACCCACCACCACTGTCACCTACAGCAAATGGAGGATCAGACAGCACCAACAGTTTTTAAGGATTAGATAATCTGGGAAAAAATACATTTGAAAACTATAAAGTACTAATATTAAGACAGTTACCATTTACTGGGTGCTTTCTGTGCCAGATAAGATGATACACACTTTCTATAATTTTTACCTCCTGTCTTGCTCACAAAAACTTTGCCACGTTGTCTCATTATCCTCATTTTACTGAAGGAAGACGCAGTTAAGTGACTTGTCGAAGTTATACACCTGATTAGCCACAAAAGAGGATTTCAACCCAAAGCTTTTCCAAACACCAGCCTGTCTCATGAATGTAAGGAATGGCCATGATTAGTAATTTCAAATTTAGAATAACAGAGAACCTGGCACTATTTTTAGCACACACCTGGCACCTCTTTTTAGCTAGAGGCACGCAGGGACTCAGTCACTGAAAGTCTCTGACTGGGATGCAGGTACCCTAAGTCACTTTCTAGAAGGAACAAGTACGGCCTTCTCATTTCTCCACTAACCCTGACCATCTTGGCCAAGGACCAGGCTCTTGTGCCTGGCTTCTTTCTCCTCTCCGACTCAGATAAGATTAGCAAACGCATGTGAGGTACTTGGAAAAGACGCTAATTACTTGCAGCCTCCCCTCCAGGCCTGACCCCTCCGGCCCCTGGCCCACTGGCCTGCAAAGCTGAGACGGTGAGTTAGCCCGAGGCCCAAGAGCCATGGCTGCTGCTTTTCCCCACAAACCTCTCCAAGCCCTGGCCCACACACACTCAGCCCTGTGCTTGAGTATCTAAAGCCAAATGTCATGACTTTCCACCCCCAACACAGATCCCAAGGCCAGCCGACAGCAGTCCCAACCCTTCGCTTGTGGCGACCACAGAGGATGGTGCTTGACACCCCGAGCCATGAGCCAAGAGAGGCCGACCTCCGACCTCACTAGCCTCAATAGCAACCTCAGCCCTCTCCCCACCATCGACAGCACCAGACCCTTACCCACGAGACCAATGGCTTCCAACCTCCCCAAAGTGTACCCGAAAGTGCGTATCTGACAGTGGGTCCTTACTTTGCGTTCCCCAACCGTGGAGAGCAGAGTCAGGCTGTGGGCCACCCTCCTCGGAGCCAGCCATTGACAAGTTGCCCCGAAACGCGTACTTTAACTCGAAGTGAGGATAAGTGAACCCTTAGGACTTTACCTACTGCTCAAGTTGGCAACAGTATCAGAGTCCCAGATCCTCAAGACCCGGTCAAATCAATCACACCCTCAGCCCAGACTCTACTACAGGACAGTGCTCCCGGCCCTAACCCGGCTCGAACATCCAGACTCGGGCCGATGGCGCCTCGCTCCCCAGCCCGGGGCGGCAGAACCCCTCGCCCTCATGCAGCCATGTTCCTGGGCCCGGGGCGGAGGGCGCCTGCTCAGCACGCTGGCCTGACCTTGTCGGAGCTCCGGGTCGTCCAGCACGTTGTAGGCCGCGTAGTCGCGGACGCCGTGCAGCCGCAGGATCTGCACCACTGCGTTGCTGAAGCCGCACTGGGGCTGCTCTGGCGTCCCCTTGAGGAAGACCACCACCTTGTCCTTCTTCACCAGCGCGTCCAGCTGCTCCGCCGAGCCGCCGCCGCCCGCGCCCGAGCCCGCCGCCCGCACGCCCGGACCCCAAAGGCCACTGCCGGCCGCGCCGCGCCCCCAGCGGAGCAGAGCTGCCGCCATTCGGCGGAGGGACCCGCTCATCCCCGCGCGCTCGCCGGAGCCCACGATGGCCCGGGCCCTACGCTGACCACACGGAGCCCTCCCCGGCCCGCGGCAGTCCGGCACATCCCCCGGAGGCTCTCATTGGGCTACACTGTCCTCCTTGATTGGACAACAGTGACCGGCAATTACTCGATTCTACCAATCACGTTGCTCGTCCCGCCTGGCAGCTAGGAGGTGGGCCTTATGCCGGAGCCGCATCCTATTGCGTTACTATTGGCAGTAGGCAACCGCTTTGTTAGTTTATTGGAGAGAGTGGATGTCCATCAGGGTCACGCTTGCATGGCAACAAGGGGCAAAACAAGAGGGAAGACGACTTTCCTCCCGTGAGCCAGTGGGGCCAGCTGGGATACCCGGAGACCACTGGGAGAGGCGCGGGGCTTCCCCGTTCCGCGGAACGCCGGGAAGGGGTCATCGCCAGATGAAGTTTCCGGTTCCGGTGTCAGCGGCGGTGGAATTGCCATGGCAACGTGGTTGGCGGGCGCTTGGTGCCGTTCTCTCGGGAGGTAGCGGGGCTAGGGCGGGCCGGTATCCGCCTCTCCCAGCTTAGGTGAGCGTCTCCGGGCGTTTCTGGAGCGCCGCGACCGAATGCGGTTCTTCGCGGCGGGGAGCGGGAGCCTGCCCGGGATTCCTGCGCTTGGGCCTTAGCTTAGGGTCCTGGACTCTTCCTAGGCTTTGCCTTCACGTGGGACCTGAGGCTCTGGGGCTTCCGCCTCCGGCGCGCGCTTATTTCCTCTAGAACAGTTTTCATTTTTAAAGTTTGTAAAGTGCTCTTGCCTGTGTGTTTTTCTCTGGGTTTCTTTTTTCTTCCTTTATTTTTGTAGAGACGGAAGTGGGGGGGGGGTGTCTCACTTTGTTGGCCAGGCTGGTCTCGAACGCCTGGCTTCAAGGAATCCTCCTGCCTCGGCCTTTTGAAGTGTTGGGACTACAGGCGTGAGCCACCGCGCCCAGCAGCCGGCCTCGTTGGCCCTCCAGCCCTTTTAAGCTGTTGGGCCTAGACTTAGGAAAGGTTTGTTCAATGGGAACTAAGAAATGAATTCGTTAGTTCCACAAACTTTTCCTGAGCAGCAGCTGGGGGCTAGGCGCGGTGCTAGCGCAGAATGTCCAGAGAGACCAGGTGCCTAAAGCTTGGAGCCAGCGGGAGAAATGAGAAGCAGATACAAAGCAGTGTGGGAGTGCTGAGGAGAAAAAGAAAGCCTCCTTAGGCCCATTGCTTGCTCTGTTCTCCCTTGCACTTACCAGTGCTTGACACAGACAGTATTTACTAGCTTGTTTATTGACTTCCCTCCCAGGCACTCAACTTTATTCACTGCTGTATCATCAGTGACTAGGACGGTGCTTGGAATGTGGTAGGTGCTCCTATTGGTGGGAAGAATAAATCCGGAAGAGCAGGGCACAGTGGAATTGCTACATAATCTGTAGTCTTGGAGCCGCGCAGGGTTGGTAGTACCCTAGAGCACACCAGACTTGCAGAAAAAGCATACTCCAGAGGAAGCTGAGGCATGCCTGCTCGAGAACCAGCTGTTCCATGTGCAATTTTCCTCTGATAGTTCCTGGTCACTGTTGCCACGGTGGTAATGACTGGGCTATGTCATTATCTATCCGCCAACAGTAAGAGAAGCTTAGCAGTCGAGATATTGTTTAGCAGATGGAGTGTTTTCTGTTGGACACTAAGTACTGCTACAAGTTTTTCTTTTTAAACTTTGAGTATTTTTTTTACAATGTTGCTGGAGGTGATTTGTTTATGCTTTGGGAGTGTTCAAATTTAAAATCAGAAAATCAGCACATGTCAGTGAGTGAGTCTTTCAAATATTCATTCAGCATGAAACTTGAGCCTAGTAAACGATGAAAGTAAACTTGGGACATTACCCGGAAGTCTCAATGTCATATTTTCACCCCCATCAATATTACTGATGCTTGCTCATTTTCTAATGTGGGACCTGAAATTTACCAGGTGCTTAAAGAATCTTTTTGCTTTTCAGATTCATTGATTCGAGGTAAATCAGAGGAACAAGCAACATCAACAGAAATATGTAGAAAATGCTATTATGCCAAAGTGTAATTGTTTCAGAAGTCCAGCATCTGGTGCACTTTAACAATAGAGAATATATTAAATTCTTTCCAAAATAACCTTTCGTTCATGCCTGTGTTGTAAGTTTTTTGTTTAAGTAAATATTAGTGATTTGTTCCCCAAAACCTAAATTATTTATTGCTGTCAAATAAATAACGAGCAGTGAGAGGCTCCCTAAAAGAAAATGACATTTATTCAGGAATGGAGCATTATAATGGGAAAATGCATGTGATAGTTAACCGGGTGTATCCTGGGAGACGAAGGAAGACAAAGGTCTTTAAAAGAAAAATGAGGAGGGTTACATAATTGTTTTGAGATAATGATTTTTGATTACAAGGATCAGTAAGAAAGGTGACACCAGTCCCAGGTTGGAGAGGCAGTTGCTTGGCAGGCATTGCAAAAGTATTTTTTGTGTATGATTGAGATGGCCTTTGTGCAGCATCATGGTTTTGCAGTCTTTTGTGATAGTTTTTGTTATCAGGGATTTATGCTTGCAGACTCTTTATGGCCTTCCCTGTGTCTGTTTTGATTCCGACATCCTTCTCATTGCCCACTCTAAACTGTCTAAATTCTGCTTTTGTATTGGTTGAGAGCAGGAGAACTGACAAACTTATATTCTGAGAGCAGTAATGAGGAGTATCGTATTCTTACCTAATGTAAAATACTGGCTTCAGAAACACAGTTGTCTTTTTCAGTTGTTGAATGAACATTGTATTACGTTGAGAATGCAGCTGCCATTAAAGATTAATAAGAGTAATCGTTGAGAAGGAAGAGTACAAAGCCTGTGTTTTGCTAAATCATAGTGAAGTTGCCATGTTTTTGTAGAATATGATAAGAACAGACAGTGTGTGAAATGCTGAGGATATGGAAAAGCATGTGGGTGCTCTTTCAAGGAGCTATTTTGATAGCCTGACCAAGGGCAGGAAACAGATCGTGTATCTGAACCAAAGAATTGGAAACGGTACATCTAAATTTAAATGTTAATTACAACAATCCAAAATACAGTGAAATATTTAATGCCAAACATCAGTGATCTTAAGAAACAAAGAAAACAGTATTCAAAGTATTTCATCCAAAGTAGCAGACTTTTGCATATAATTTGGCATTTTGGTTTTGAGATTCCTCTTTCGTCCTATGATGAAAACATGACGAAATTACTTCTTAAATAAACAGGTGTCATCAGTCTGCATCTATGACCAAACACTTTGGGTGTTTTGAGTAAATGGCCTGTATTAGTTTGTGATGGCTTCGCACCCTTTGGACATTAATGAAGAGGTGAAGGTGGGAAGTACAGAAACGTCTGAGAATCCTGGGATTTGAGTCACAAGATGGATTAAACCCCAAACTAAATAATTATGCCATGGACACATATGACTCAGGCATCCTAAGCATGTTTTTCTTCCCTGTGTTTATTTATAGATAAGGCTTCACTATATTTGGTAAAACTCCTCTTTTCTATCCACTTGTCCAAGAACAGATTCACCATTGGATTAATAGTGTAAACTTTTACATATCTGAGATAGCTTCTTTATCAGCCCCAAATGAAAAACTAGAGTTCAGATTATTGAACTGAAGGTGATGCTTTATGTGAGCACCGCACATTTTAGTGTTTTTGTTCCTTTACTTTTTTAAAAAATTACTTTTTAAAGAGATGAGGTCTCAGTAGGTTGCCCAGACTGATCTCAAACTCCTGGTCTCAAATAGTCCTCCTACCTTGCCCTCTCAAAGTGCTAAGATTACAGGTGTGAGCCACCACACTGGCCCTGTTCCTTTTATACTCAGTGCTGCATTCTTGTTTGTTCAACAGTGACCTGTTCCTGGAAAACGAGAGGGTGTGTTTGCGTGAGAACGTGGTACAAAAGTGGCTATCTGAGCTAGCCAGAACATTCTGCAAATGTCATAGTAAGGGCAGAGTGCTTGCTTGGATTGTGCAGGGGGCTGAACCACCACACATTCCTAAGCTGAAATAGCATTTGGGACCCAGAGTTCTACTGACCTGAGCTGGAACCTGAAAGCTTTCTCTGTGGTGCCCTTAGCTATCATCTAGTAGTTTTAGAGCATAACTGCAATCCTGGAATTAATTGGATTCCCTGACAACACCAAAAATAATGTAATGTGTAAGAAACTGAAGCACAATCCAGCCTTCAGAATTTTTCTGGTCCCTAATGTAGAGATAGATACGCTTGTTGGATTTTGACTACCTCTTTGTGACAAGGCAGCTGGTTTATTAATGCTTTGGCCATACGAGTGGCCTCGGCTTTACTCATCACTGCTGCCCACATCTTAGAGACAGCCTGGAGACAGGAAGGCAGGCCAGCCTCCACTGTGTCACACAGGCCCTGCCCCCTTTGCCTGCCCTGAGTCCCTGGGTCACTGAAAAGAAAGGGCATGCTGTAGATCGGGTTAGTTCAGTCTAGGATAGACTGTGGGAGGTAGGTAGCATTGATGAAAAGCCCAGATGAATTTCTTCACAGAAAGGCTGCAGGGTTGTCAGGAATCTGTGTGTACTTTCTCTGCTCCTAAATATTTACTCCTAAATGTTATCTTGCATAGATTGTACTTTTTTGTTAAACTTTTGTGTATATACATGAATTTATTAGAACCTTTTGTTAACCCTGGCATAACCGTTCTCAGACATTTTGGTCTCCAAATTATTTTTTCTAATATAATATGTTGTTGAGCCACATTAGCACTTGTGTGTCTAAGTTTTGTCGCCTTCACATGCAATTTCTATTTTCCTGCTGATTCATAGCATCACCAACAAGTCCTGCAGAAAATCAGCTATATAGTAGATACACAGGTGATTTTTGTGCTTCGTAAAATTAAAATGACAAAAACTTCTCAGATCTAATAGCCGGACACAGTAGCTTATGCCTGTAATCCCAGCACTTTGGAAGGCCGAGGTCAGCAGATCACCTGAGATCTGGAGTTCAAGACCAGCCTGGCCAACATGGCGAAACTTTGTCTCTACTAAAAATACAAAAAATTAGCCAGGCATGATGCGGGTGCCTGTCTCCTGTAGTCCCAGCTACTCGGGAAGCTGAGGCAGAATTGCTGCAGCCCAGGAGGCAGAAGTTGCAGTGAGCTGAGATTGCGCCACTGCACTGCACACTCCAGCCTGGGTGACAGAGCGAGACTCTGTCTCAAAAAAAAAAAACCAACAGAAAACCAAAAATCGAATCAAAAAAATCTAAGCCATAGCCTGCGGTTTCTGAAAGCTATGCTCCTTTTGGCCCCATGCTGCTTTCTCGCATTGAGGACCAAGCTCCTCGGCTGCATGCCTTGAAGGTCATACATCTGCTGAACTTCATTCTGTTGCGAGTCTTATTTAATAACAAAGACATGGGCCTGAATCATAGCTCCCATAAAGTGGTATTAAGAATTAAGTGGTCATCATAAAACTTGTTAAACCTTTTGATTAAAGGTGATGAAAGAATTTACTTTTCCCCAACTGCCTGTTTAATGACAGTGTTTTGTAGTATTATGTGTGTTTATTTTAATCAGCAGATAGTTTCTATAACTCAGATTATTACATTCCACAGATCTGAAAAGGTTCCTAGATCACAGAATAGAAAGAGTAAGGAACCAGTGCTGTTGTATGTCAAACCTGTTAGGAAGATTTATCCGTTAGCAGACGTTTCTGTCTCCCTCTGATAGTCACTGAGTTTGCCAGAAGAACATTTAGGAAGTTTAATTGTTTTCTTTTGAATGATTGCTAAAATATATTGCCAAGGCCATGAATACGCTTTACAATGAGTCAGATCTTTGAGCTTTAATAATTTCATGCCTTCAAAATGCAATCTTGCTATTGTGGGAACCCATTGCTCCAGCCTTCTTCAATAGTTCATCTACACCTGGCGCTGTGGCTCATGCCTATAATCCCAGCACTTGGGAGTCCGAGTTGGGTGGATCACTTGAGGTCAGGAGTTTGAGACCAGCCTGGCAAACATGGTGAAACCCCAGCTTTACTAAAAATACAAAAATTAGCCTGGCATGGTGGCGGGCACCTGTAATCCCAGTTACTCAGGAGGCTGAGGCAAGAGAATTGCTTGAGCCCAGGAGGTAGGGGTTGCAGAGAGCCAAGATCACGCTACTGCACTCCAGCCTGGGCGACAGAGCAAGACTCCATCTCAAAAATATAAATAAACAAATAAATAGAAAACAGTTCATCTAGCAAAAAAGAAATTCACCTCAGTTTCATTGCAGGGAAGGAAGGGATGATTCAAGTTAGAAATGGGATGAGGCATTAATTGTTCATTTTCCTTTGCTGGAAGAAATTGGAGGATTATAAATATTTTTTTCTCCTTTTATAGTCAGAAAAATCCTATTTGCTAATTCTAAACTTAGTATTTTTTGAAAATGTATCCTACTGAGATATTGTTAATTGATATCAAACTTTAGTGAGCTATAATTTCAAAGAGTTTTAATAAAATGCTATCATAAGGCTGGGCATGGTGGCTCATACCTGTAGTCCCAGCACTTTGGGAGGCTGAGATCGGTGGATCACCTGAGGTCAAGAGTGTGAGACCAGCCTGGCCAGCATGGTGAAACTCCATTTCTGCTGAAAATAACAACAACAACAACAAAAATAGCTAGGCATGGTGGTAGGTGCCTGTAATCCCAGCTACTCAGGAGGCTGAGGCCAGAGGATCGCTTGAACCCAGGAGGCGGAAGTTGCAGTGAGCCAAGATCACGCCATTGCACTCCAGCCTAGGCAACAAGAGCAAAACTTCATCTCAAAAAAAAAAAAAAAAGACTATCATAAAACAGTTACATTCTGTTAAAAAAAAAAATGGAGAGCTTTTTTGCATAAGTTTTATTATATAGGCAAAATTGGGTGACCAAAAGATTTTGTCTTTTAATACAAATTCAAATTTTGAGGAGAAGCTGTCATATTGGCAAACCTTCCCTCTCCAGATACACAGTGATCTAGCATTTTCACATCGCATGTGTATGAGTGCAGCCCTGAGGGGACATGTCAGTCTACTGGATGTGATACTCCCATTGGTTCATCTCTCTATATACTGTGCAGCCACAGCTCCGTGATAATCCACACATACTATTGGCTGTCTAATTACAGAGCAAATAATATCCTCTTACTTGAAGGAATTTTTGTTTGTGTTCGGAAAATAACACATCTTTCAAAGTCATTCTGGTTTTGAGAAGCACATTTTCTTTGCCATTTTATGAGTCTCTGTCTTTCCTGGCAAGGCAGGTAGGGGGCACTAGTCTATTTTACTTAGGAAACTGGGGCAAGAACCAATAAGGGCTGCCCCTGGAATTATACAGTGTCTGGGAATTAATCATTTTGCCCAATTCTAGGAAAAGCCTCTCAGTTCTCACCCAAGTGCTATTCTTATTTTAGGGAATAGCTAACTTACTCAGTTTTCTAATATAGCCACAACAGATCAGAAGCAGTAAATTTGAAAGGCTCACAAAGCAGGAAGAAGCAATGATTGGTAAGGAAAAGATGAAGCACATAGAAGCAGACGTTCTGGGATTCTTTGTAGAAAACAGCATTCTGGGGCATTTGATATAAGGAGGGGCGAACATCCTTCACCTGTGACCGTTCCTTGTGAATTAGTGCCTTGTATAATGCTTTCAAGTAACCAAGAAAAAAGTTATTTTCCACACACTCTGAATAAGAAGTCAAGGAAACATGTAGTTTACTTTAGCTTGCCAGTAACAACTACACACACACACACAGCTTAAGGTTAAGGTTATGTTAAAAAAAGGAATAACTCCATTGTGCCAGGTAAACAGTTATTCTGTACGTACATCACGTTAGTTCATGGAAGACCCCTTGGAATTACCTAGTACATTTCATTAGGTGGTGAGGGACTAAATAATATTTATGTAAAGTTGAAGTTTTCTAACTGTGTAAACCAAATGGGCTTGATGAGAGAGCTCAGCTGACATTAGGTCACAAAGGGCTGTCCATAAAGTGGTTCTGCAAATGCTGATGTCAACCCAGGACACAATTAGAGGCATCAAAGAATATAACCACCTCACTCATCCTACTGCCCAGCCCTGTTTCCCAGTGGCTGGGGACCAGAACCCCTGCAGGGAGTGTATGCATTGTAATTTCATCGATTTATTCCTCCCCCCCCGCCACACACACACTAGGCCATCAGCTTCTAGTTGGGTAGGATTCATTTTTGTAACCTGGTGCCCTAGTGCCGTCCCTGGGACTTACTGTATGTTCAATACATAATTCTTGTGTAAAGACTACATAACATGGTGAACAATACAGAGCAGTACCTCAGCAAATCCCAAATTGTGTGAGACTCATAATATTGACCACAGGTGCCATAGGAGGTGGAGGAAACATTCAGCGATATATCCACAGGCTCTGCACTAAGCAGGATACAGAGTGGAGTCAGACGCTCCCACATCCCAAGGACCTTGCAGTCCAGTGATGGGGACAGATGCAAGAATGCACCTGAGAACGGGAGAGGGAATGGGGCTCTGGGAAAAGCTCAGTGAGCACTAAGGGATGGGGAAAGCTCAGTAGGGGAGTGACCCTTGAGCTGAGTTTTGAAAGAAGAGCAAAGTGCCTTTATATAAAAGGGAGGGACATTCCAGGAAAAGGGAGCAACCAGGGCAAAGGCAAAAGGCCCCTGGGCCTGCTAGGGGAATGCCAGGCCATTTCTTGAGAAGTGCAGGATTGGACATAGCTGAGGTGAGGACAGATGGCAAGGCCTTAGGCTCTCCTCTGGATGAGGGAAGGTCCCAGGAGGCGTGTAAGCTGTGGAGTGCTTGAGAGATCACCTTTGCAGGAGAGTTGAGGATGGATTGGAGGTGCCCGAGCTAACGGGGCCACTTAGGGTCATCAGATTTAGTCTTTAGGGTGGGAGGCTTGGGGGAAGGGCACTGCTGCAAGCTGAGTTCTTGGAAGGTAAGGATGATAGTATTTGGTGACTTGCTGACTGTGGGGAGGAAGAGGGAAAGATTCAGGTTTATTCCTAGGGTTTTGCTTAGTCACCGACTATACTTGCTGATGCGGGGAATACAGGGAGGGGGAAGGAGGATTGGAAAGGTAAGGTCATGAATTACTTTTGAGCATTTCTATTTCCAGGTGCCTCAGGAACATCTAAATCACCAGGTTATGTGTGAAATAAAGGGAGAGATTATGCAGATTATTGCCTCTACCGGTCTGGATTTATTAATAAAGGAGATTTGGGGAGGGAGGGCAAGAAGGAGTGTAGAGAAGAAAGCCTGGGGAAGGACTATAGCTGGGGAAGGACAGGCCATGGGGAGAATTGGGAGCAAGTGCTTCAGGGAAGAGGCAGTTAGCGGAAGCCACAGAGGGCCTGGGCATGGGGGCTCACACCTGTAGTCCCGGCACTGTGGGAGGCTGAGGAAGGAGGATTGCTTGAGGTCATGTGTTCTAGACTAGGCTGGGCAACATAGGCTCCATCTCTAGAAAAAGTTTTAAAAGTTGGTCACGGTGGTGTGTGCCTATAGTCCTAGCTACTTGGGAGGCTGAGGTGGGAGGATAACTTTAGCCCAGGGGTTTTAGACTGCAGTGAACTATGATTGTACTACTGCACTCCAGCCTGGGCAACAGAACAAGACTGTCTCTTTAAAAAAAAAAAAAAAAGGAAGAAGCTACAGAGAGAAGCCAGGTAAGGGCACAGGGTCTCTTGGATTTGACAGTGGAGGTAAACACAGTGTGGGCTGATGCAATCAGTGTTTGCTGACCTTGGGCACTTCACTTAACCTCTAAGGGGCTCTGCAACATGATGGAGTTGGGCCAGTGAATCTGTCATTTTTGTCTGTGTGTGAACCTTTGTTGTAGGTCATCTCTGTAGTTGGTGAACAGAGCAGATGGAATCCAGTCATTTTGCACAAACGTTTCCATTTGGATGATGAAGCAAGCTTGACTGCCGAAGCTGGTGCATTCATCCCGTCGGCACGGTGCTAGCTGAGACCTCTGAAATACCCGAGGACACCAGGATGTGTGTGCCGCCTTCTCGCTTGCCTATTTATAGAGGTTGCTTCTGTCTGCTGAATAGGGCTTTTCAATTAACCAGGAGGTGCATTTAGTGACCCTGGCAGGTTTTCTCTGTATACCAAATCTACAACATTGAAGAAGAAATTTAAGATAAAAATTCTTTAAAACCTTAGGCCAGGTGCTGCAGCTATTGCAATTGCAAGGACTTGTGGCAGTTGGTTGGAAAACATTTCTTCCACACGTGTTCAGTGCCAGTTGTTGGCAGTAGGATTGTAAGGTTTTGGAACCAGGCTACCACAATGAAACTATGTTCTCTATTAGGGAAGTGTCCTGAGCTGTCAAGAATTGTCATCAAGAGCAGCAGGTTTTGTAAGATGCATGGACCTATTTGGCACATGCCCCTGCCACTCGGATAGAGGCTTCCCCAAGGAGCCCAGTGCCGATGGCTCATAGGGAAGGGGTGGGGTTGATGCAATGCCCTGCATGGGTTCCGCTGCCTTAAAGAGGGTGCCAAGGCCACGCCTCTGCACGTCTGCCAGGGCTGGGCTTAGAGCCTCCCAGCTTCCTGGGCACTCTGCCTATCACATAGCACTTCTAAGATGATCACATGTTCAGAACAGCCACGCTTGTCAAAGCAAGGAGAGGATGCTTCAGGAATTTTCAAAAACGTGTCTCCAGGGATTAAAAAAAAAAAAAAACCTGAAAGCTTCATTTTCCTCCTTAGTGGGAAGTCTTCCTTACATCCTCTTCCTGAGTTAGTGTCTGTCGTGAAGCATTCTTTGGAAGCAGAGTAAGTGGAGGATTTAATTTACCGTGGTCGAACACATTTGCACAGAACCTCAAGTTTGTTGTGCATTGCATCATCTTTATGTGAATCTCATGACAGCTCTTACAGGGAAAACAGGAAGAACTGGCCACATTTTATAAATGTGGAGATAGGAGGAGGTGAGATGGCTCACCTCTGCCCAGCCAACTGGGGAATGCAGAGCCCAGAGAGACAGCAAGTCAGAAGATGCTGATCCAGGGAGCTTTTCACTCTGCCATCCACCCCATCATTGGAAACACCGACATTATCAAGGCTGCATTTATATTTCAAAACAAAAACAAGCAAACATGCCAGGTTCCTAGTATGCTGTTGTTTTAACCAAATGATACAGCTCAAGAGTGAGCAGCCATCAGTTCTGTGAGTGAAGAGCGAGCACACATCTTGTATGTTTAGCAACCGACGAGGCAGCTGAACGTGGAAGTGACTTTCCTGGTATATCACAATTCAGAGAATACAAAACCACATTCATTATCTGAAATGGGCTCAGCTGCCTCTGTGTGCCTTATCACACAGAGCCGGGAACTTTGATGTATGTGATGTGTGTTTTCGTGCGTGTTTTGCTGCCTGTGCAGATAATCTACATAACTGGAGGCTTCAGCCTTGCTTTTTACACACACACACACACACACACACACACACACAGACTTCTCACCTGTTACATTACTAACACTGGTGCTGGTTTGTTTGCTGACTATTTGAATTTATCAATAACCTTGCCCCAGAAGGATCAGCATAGCTAATCAGTATATGCTGTGTGTGGAAAATATAACTTAAAAAAACAGATTGGAATTTAATCATGACCGATATTGCTGTGAGACAGAATCCACAGTGATGAAGTGTGTGGGTGCTGGGGTGAGACTTCCTGAGTGTGTACCCTAGGTGAGTCACGTCATAACTGGGTGATGATGCCCACGTTTTCACCTTTTTCCCCTCATTTGGAAAATGGGATAAGAGGAGTGATCCTGAAGGGTGGCGATGAGGATTAAATTAAGAACATAGGTAAAGGCTTAGAACAGTGTGTGGCCGATGGTAGGTAAGTCCTTAATAAATGTAAAATATCATCATTTCCGTCATTTGAGATATCTCGCACAACCCATTTTATCCAGAGGACAACCCCAAACACTCATGCCTCCATGTCTCTCTCCTGTCTCTGGATTCCTCCACAAGTCAGTTTTGTACAATGCAGCCTCACATTTGATGATATGCAGTGTTATTTAGTTATGTGAATGATTCGTGTGTCTTAATGTCACTTCCCCAACAGACTGTACGTTCCTTGATGGCAGGAACAATGTCACTGGCTTTTGTTAGATTTCCGCAACTCAAGACCCAGTCCTAGGCAACTGTTGGACACTTAAACATCCTCATCACTAGATGTGTTCATCATTAGGAAAAAGTAGGAAAAATCTGGTGGTGTGAGTTAGTAAGCAGGTATTATATCCAACAACTGAAACTTAAGATGTGAAGATTTATGTTGGCACAGACATGTGTACAAAACATTTATAGCAGATTTATTGATAATAGTCAAAAACTGGGAACAACCCAGATGCCCTTCAGCAAGGGAGTGGTGACCCAGCCCCTGATGCACGACACCGTGGATTGCTGCTCAGCACTGAGAAGGCACAGACTCGATACAGGAGCCAGCCTGGGTGACGCTCCGGAGAATTACACTGAGTGGATGAGGGCAGTCCCACTGTGTGATTCCATGATTATCACATTCTTGAAATGACCAAATTATAGACAGGAGAACAAAGGAGTGGCTGCCAGAGTTGGAAGGAGAGAATGGAGAAGGAGGGAGGAGAGCATGCAGGATCCTTGTTATGGAAGTATCTTGTGTGGTGATGGTGTCTGTCAGTATGCTAGCCGTGATACTGTGCCACTGTTTTGTAAGACGCTGCCACTGGAGGAAACTGGGTAAAGCATTTAGGGGACCTCTGTATGATTTCTTACAACTGCATGTGAATTTACAGTGGTCTCAAAATAAAACATTTAATTTAAAAAAACCCCACTTACACTTAAGGTGGTCCCAACAGAAGCAGAAAGCGTAGACTGGGCTTCCCAATGGTGGGAGAAACATAACAAGCCTCTTCCAGAAGGATTTTGTATGTTTTTTTTTTGTTTTGTTTTCTGTTTTTGTTTTTTCCATTTTTTTTTTTTTTTTTTTTTGAGATGGAGTCTCGCTTTGTCGCTTGGGTTGGAGTACCCAGAGAGGTGCCCCTGCTCAGTTGATGAGTGGCAGCTGCCCATGGGGAAGGCAACCTACCCAGAGAAGTTAACAAACCAGGGTGCTGGATCCACTCACCCCAGAAGCACATGTAGCACCCGAGTGGGAAAGGACAGACCGACATTTGGAGAACTGACAAACAAAAAAGAAGAAGGAAACAGTTCAGAGAAGAACTGGGATGAGAACTAGCTCTCCATGCTCAGGCCAGGACCTCTCTGATGAGGCACCCCAGAAGCGGGCACCCTTAATGTGAGCTTTTCATCCATGTTAAACTGAAAGCACTTATTTACTCCACCACTAAGTGGGAAGCCAGGCTAGAGATGGAGAGATGGGAATGCAAATGTTCTGAACAGCAATTCCTATCCTGGGACCCTGGGCAATCCCCTTCCTCCCTACTCTCTTGCCTCAGTTTACCCATGAGGTGCTTTGTTAGCCTGAAGAGCCATTGCAGCTTATGCTGTCCTCTATCTGTGGAGACTGAATACAAACACAAACGACTGAAAAAAATCTTGCTTACAAAATGAGGATTGTGCAGATTGCTGTTGAAGCTGGCTAACCAACAGCAAACGTGAAACAGACCCAGATAATTTCCCCAGACCTATTAAATTGATTCCTGCTTCCCCGGGGGAGTGGTGGCGGAGATACTGGCTGCAGGAAAGAGACATAGGGAAAGAGAGGTAAAAACTTCGCCTTTTGGAAGACATTGTACGTTGCACAAATAGCCCTCACTGCCAAGTGAGTCAGAACTTCCTAACAGCATAATTTTAGTGCCCTTCTTGTGGTTCCCTCTCTGGGCTGTTTCTGAAAGGAAGGTCTCAGGGCGGGGTTTCCTGTGTTCAATTCCAGAGATGACAAAGGGGCTTTTCCCCCAATCCCTTGCCAGATTTTTTTTTTCCAGATAGTTTTCATGTCTGCTCCCTCTGTAGCTGCAGGTAATGCTGAAGATGAGGGTATTGTGGTCTTCCTAGTTGCAAACTCCCCCATCCCTTCGCATTGCATATTCAACTTTTGTTTTTCTTCCATATGGACTACTTTGGAGAGGAAAAAGACTGGCATCAAATAAAAAATAGGGTTCTCTTTTTGACGTGATGTCTATGTCAGGCTTAAGAAAAGTAATGGATGGCCAGGCATGGTGGCTCACACCTGTAATTCCAGCACTTTAGGAGGCCGAGCGGGTGAATCTCTTGAGGTCAGGAGTTTGAGACCAGCCTGACCAACATGGTGAAACCTTGCCTTTACTAAAAATACCAAAAATTAGCTGGGTGTGGTGGTGCGTGCCTGTAGTCCTAGCTATTCGGGTGGCTGAGGCATGAGAATTGCTTGAATCTGGGAGGTGGAGGTTGCAGTAAGTAAGTAAGATTGCACCACTGCACTGCAGCCTGCGTGACAGAGCGAGACTCTAAGAAAAGCAATGGAATGGGAAAGTATTCTGAAAAGCAAGCAAGCCCTGTAAAGCCCAAGAGAATAGCAATCACAGTAATAATAAAACCATCTGCACAGTATTTTGTACTTTATAAAATACATTTATCACATGTGTTTTCACCTGTGAAAAATTATTGCTATCCCCATCTAGCAGATGAGAAAACCAATGTTGTACGAGAGGTCACATGGCTTGTGACCATTCACTCAGCTAAACAAGTAGCAAAGCTGGTCCTAGAAAGTGATTATCTCCGTTGCTCTGAACTGGTGCTCTGCACCGGACCAGCAGCAGGAGGGACAGTTCATCTCTCTGCACCACAGTCCCCTGACACAGAATTATTGCACCCTGACCTCCTTGGAGGTAGTAGTCTATGCCTCATTCTTCTTCGTATTCCCAGAGACTGGCAATAGCAGATGCTCAGAAATGTTTGATGAAAGACTGAAATGTGGTATGCCAGAAACTGTAGCAATCATACTATTCCCAGAACCATAACATAGCAACTCGCCTGAGTTGAGTGCTCAAACACCAAGCACAAAACCATACAAGATAGGCTCCTATTATTAGATCTATTTAACAGAAAAGGAAACCTCGTATGACTAATCAGCTGAACCTTGCAAGTTGGGCAGTTTGGCGCTAAAGCCTGAGCTCCCAACTGCACCCAACCATCTCTTCCTGCAGGACATTGAGTTAAGGTGGCCTGCTCCACCCTTGGAGCAGCCGGGGGAGCCATCTCTCTCCTTGTGCAAGTCACCTGACCTATTTGTGCCTTGGTTTCCCTTGTCAGACGAAACTCATTAAACTTTTCCTAACTACCTGGAGGATGTCTGCAGAGATTTAATGAGGAGACACGTCTGAAAGCATTCTGAAAAGCAAAAAGCATGATCCAAATGCAGGCATTATAATCATTGTTACTCACCGCCTGTACCTGCAGTTTGTGGTAACCTCAAGGCCTGCGGCAGCACCTCTAATGGAGTCATGGAGATAATAACACATATAATAGGATACTTGGAACCAGTCAGTCACAGGGATGGGAGGGGCCTTGTGTATATCTTGAACACTTAATTACAACTTAATAAATGGGATCTAAGAGGTGTGGGTCTCAGAGTGAATCCTGGGTTTTGGCTAATTCTTCTACTGCCCTCTCAATTAGGAAAAGACACAGGCACACACACACACTCACCCCACACTATCTTGTCCTGCTTGACAATTCAATCTCTTAGGACACTGACTTTTACACAGATCTGTTCTACAAACATCTGCCAACCCTGCTAAGAAACAAAAAAGGAAAACACCCTCCCGGAAGCATTGGATTTGGGCCAGTTACTAACTCCTCATCTGTAAAATCGCTAGCCGCACCTAAATTGTAATGACTGGAGTCCGCATTATACCCAGTTTTACAACTTGTATCCCTCATTAGTGGCCTTCATCTGATCCAGAGGAGGTGGAGCCTATCATACAACTGTGTAATTACTCGGAAAAAGATAAGGGCTGGGGGCCAGGACTGTTCAAAGCCCGGCTGGATGCAAGGGAAGGCCAGTGACTGCTGACCTGGGAGGAGAGGGAGAGAGGGCCAAGGTGCTCAGGCTTCCAGCCATCAGGCAGTGGGAGTGTGGCAGGAGGCTGTGGAGCAAACCCCAGGCCAAGGCAACTTCACGTGCACAGACACAGAGGCAGATTAGACATCAGATATTCTGGGACCAGGTTAAAGGGTTGGCATGGCAGGAGCAGGGGTTGGTGAATGGATGGGAGGATGTTTCTGCTGGGTGGGGAGGGAGAGGGGAGGCGCATTCTGAGGCCCTGGGTTTGTTGGAGGTTCACAGTATACCTGGGGATTCGCATTACTTGTGACTCCCGGACTGTGGGATGGGAGAGGACGGGCAGGGTGCCCCCACCCCCTTTTTCTGCCCGCGTGAGGCTGGCTGATGGTTGACGTGTTCTTGGATTTCGCGCCTCCGACCGATGTGCTCTGCCTAGGCCCCCACCTCTGCTCTGTGAGGGCAAGACCTGCCAGTGTCATAATCTCTTTTCCAAGTCTGGGCGCACAGATCCAACTTTCCCGGGGAGAGGCAGCTCCGCGCCATCCCCTAGGATGAGAAGGCGGTGGGTGGTGTGGGAGGGAAACGGACAGGGGCCAGGGCTCCGGGCTGCTTTCCAGGTCAGCGTGGACAGGACCCCTCCTTAGCCCCCGCCCCGGGTCCGCGACAGAGAGCGGTGAGGTCCTTCTTCGGCCCTGGTCCCCAGGGCTACGCAGGGTGTCCGCTGGTCTGGGGCTGCGCACCCGGGGCCTCCGACGAGCGCGCGCGAAGAGGGGCGCGGCCTCTCCCGCCGGGCCACCGGGCTGGTCCCGGCGTGGGCGGGGGTACTCGCGGGTGTCCGGGCCCGCCCCGGCCCCGCCCCGCCCCGGAGCCGCCCAGGACTCAGGGAGGCGAGAAGGAGGCTGGGTCCCAGCAGCCCGCGGCGCCGCGCTCCTCCACGCTCCGGGCCGGGTAAGTGGCGCGGGGCCGGGAGGCCAGGCCGGGGTCGGGGGCCGGGGCCGGGGCCGGGCGGGTCCGGTGCTCAGCTTCAGCCCAGCTCTGACACAGCCCCGGGATCAGGGGCGCCGAAAGTCTGGGGGACCTGGGAAGGCGCGTCTGGCGCGGGGGCGGGGGCCCCGGAGTGACAGCTGCGGGCGGGTATTTTTAGTTTAAATTCAACAGTTCCTTGCTGGCAGCGAAATTCCCGAGCCTTTCCTTTCAACCCCGGGAGCTTCGGCCCGCAAGAAAAAGCCCTAACGCCCAGAGCAGCGCTTCCCAGGCGGGCCGGGGGCCTCCCGGGGGCTTCCCTCTGCCTCCCCTAGGGGCGGGCTGGCCTGTCACCAAGGCTTGCGCGCGGCAGGGACCCGACCCGCTCCTGGCCACCACGAGCGCGCTCGGTAGTGCCTGGGAGAGCAGAGCAGGCGGCGGTGAGGAGGGGAAGTCCAACCCCGAAAACTCAGTTTCGTTCAGACACCTCTTGGCTGTGCAAACTTGGCAAGCAGGTCAACCTCTCTGAGCCTCATTCCCACATCTCTAAAGGGGAGGGGGGCGGGCAGTGAGGCCAGAGATGGCTTGCAGGGCCTCAGATGGATGTTGACTTCTCTTGGGGTCTTGGGATCTTGACCCCAGACAGCAGACCCATTGATGTGTCTCATTGGTCAACCCGGGAGCAGGGTCCTACACCGCCCTGCTGACCTCTCCTTCAAAACTGGAAGCCAGGGGGCTCTGGCCTGGGCCAGGTGATAATGAATATTTTTAGTTAACCACTTTGGCCTTGAAGCTCCAACCCTGGGCTGCTGCCCTGGGACTCTTTCCCAGGTTCCTGGTCACCCTTTCAAGTCTGAAGGGTTACCCTCATCCCAGCACTGGGTGGGGTGGCTTCCTACAGCCAAGGGCTGCTACTGGGATAGCCTGATGTGTCTTGGGGGCATGCTCCATCCCACATGAATGAGGGCATGAGGAGAATGGACTGTCCTCCCAGAAAGGAGAGCATGTCACAAAATCACTGTGGTTCTGAGCTTGGCGGGACAGCCTCCTTCATCCACCAAGAGGAGCAGAAACAGGCCCAGAGAGGGGAAGTGATTTGCCCAGAGCCACACTGCCTGGCTGGCTTAAAGGGCCGGGCCTTGCCGCCTACACTGCCAGGGCAGCCAACAGCCCACAGAAGTCAGGATCTGGGAGGTGGGAGGGGCGTGTCAGTGCCAACGAGCTGTTTTGCTCAGTTTCCTGTCACTGTGCCCCAGTAGGACGCTCCAGCACATGTGGGTCTGCACATTCCTCAGGCCGGACAGCGCTCGGCAGGCTGACAGCCACAGCTGTGCCAAGCCTGCTGGCCCCGGGCGTTGTTTTCAGCCAGAGAGGCCCCTCTGGGGGTGGCCGAGCGGGAAGTGGGCTGGGATGGCTTATTTCTGGAACTCACGTCTTGCCGTGGGTCCTGAGGAGAAGGCCTGAGGATGGGCTGGTGGGACAGAGGGAAGTGGAGATAATCCAGGCTCAGGTTTCTGCCTCCAGGTGCAGTCTGGCATCTGGCTCCCTGCAGGTACTGCAGGGTGAGTTGGAGTCCTTTCTGTCTCCATGGCAACAACCCTCCTGCCTGGGTGCTTTGCATGCTCTCCGGCAGCCATGGACCTGGCCATGCCTGGGCAGCCCCTTTGCCTAATGATGCAGAAACACGAGGCGGGCTGCTGGGGGCCCTGGCTTGGCGGCCCCAGGAGGCAAGACTGGGCAGGCCCAGCTCAATGTCTAAAGCACCCGGGAGCCTTTGGGAGCCCACTGGGCAGCTGGGCCTCCCACATCATCCAGCTGTTAGGAATGGAGGCAGTCAAGTTGGATTACCTGAGTCCAGTCCTGCCTTAGCCCCTTCCTGGCTGTGTAGCCTTGGGAAAGTTGCTTCACCTTTCAGAGCTTCAGCGTCCTTCCCCAGGCAAAGGGGCTCACCATAGCATGGCAGGTGTTGCCTCAAAGGGTGTCATGAGCACTAAATGAGCTTTGCCCTGATCAGCATCTCAGATGATGTCAGACACAGCACTCGTGAGCAGGTGTCACAGTTTGAGGTGAAGGGGCATCATTGGGATACCTGGGTTCCCCTCTGCTCTCCCCCTCCTCTCCATGCCTTGATTTCCCCTTGTCTGTCAATGGTGGGTGGTCCTGGCTCACCCACCTCACAGTCCTTCCAGCACTGAAAGCTGGCCTTTGACCCCAGGAAGGGCAGGAGATTCTAGAGAAGCCTACAGAGGGACTCTGATGTGTCTGTGGGGTCTTCCAAAGCACTTCCTGCCTCTCATCTCCTAGGATCTGGTAGTAGGCAAGGCTGCCATTGCTGGCCCATTTACAGATGAGGTGGCTGATATCCAGTGGCTGGATGTGGTAGAGCCAGGATTAGAATGCAGGGCTTTTGACTGATGCTCTTCCTGACACCACATGGCCTACCTTAGACGATCCAAGGACAATGTTGTACATTCATCATTGGGAAAACAGTACTGACCAGACAGGATGCTTGTCTTCATTCATGAAGCCATCAGTACTTACCAAAAAAAAAAAAAAAAAAAAAAAGGATTCTGAACCTTTTTTAAAAAAAATAACATCTAAAGCACCCCAACTGGACCACAAAGATAGAAACCCAGGAGCAGCAGTGTTTCCTGACCCTCCCATCCTGAAAGGAATCTTTGCTTTAGGACTTAGGGATAATGTTCTGGGGCTGAGCAACTGGGAATTGGATGGGAGACAAGTCCAGGAAGCTGATGCCTTAATTCTCTCCTCTCTAAATACTCCCCTTTCGGGGTTGCTGCGAGGATAAATGAGGTAACTGGGGATGATGCTTAGCAGAGCACCCGGCATGATGGGGACACACCATAAATAGGACTGATGGTTTTTTTGTTGTTATTGTTTTAGATGGAGTTTTTTGCTCTTGTGGCCCAGGCTGGAGTGCAGTGGTGCATCTGAGCTCACTGCAGCCACCGCCCCCGGGTTCAAGCGATTCTCTTGCCTCAGCCTCCCGACTAGTTGGGATTACAGGTGCCTGCCACCATGCCCGGCTAATTTTTTGTATTTTTTAGTAGAGACAGGGTTTTGTCATGTTGGGCAGACTAGTCTCGAACTCCTGAAAGACTGATGGTTTTTATTATTACCAATCCTCATCTATCATTGTAACACCAGAGTGCAGCCTGGATCTCGTGCCTGGGTTTCTAGGCTGCAGATACAACATAGAGAATCCTAGCATCTCCAGGGAGAACTGCTAAGGCAATTATAAAAGCTCAAAACACAAGCTCATTAAGCAATGAGTTGTTTAGTGACACATAGCTGAGAAGTAAAATGATGGCAAAAAGCAAGAAGGTGATTACCTTAAATAAAAGTCAAGCATTACCACGCATGCTGAGGAAAGGCGAGAGAGGATTAGGAGAGTCATTGGGGGCAGTTACAAAGGAAATCACTTTGTAGTTATTTGCTAATTACGTGTATGTTTTATACATGCCTTTATACATAGATTCCATTTCACGATGTTAAGCTGGTTTAAAAAAGAAAAAGGCAAGGGAATGATAATGCAAAATTAAGGTGTTTATCTTTGGGGAGAAGTGGGTAATTGATCAGGGTGATGCCTGTTTTATTCTCAGTGGGATCTATTATGTTCTGTTTCTTCAGTCCAGTGGTAGGCTTGTGGGTGTTATTTTTTATTTTTAATTTTTATTTATTTATTTATTTTTTGAGACAGAGTCTCACTCTGTTGCCCAGGCTGGAGTGCAGTGGCACGATCTTGGCTCATGGCAACCTCTACATCCCAGGTTCAAGCGATTGTCCTGCCTCAGCCTCCTGAGTCTCTGGGGTTGTACAGGCATGTGCCACTGTGCCTGGCTAAGGGTGTTATTTTAAAATATGTTCATGCCTCACCATTTACAAATAGGAAGCACGTATATTCCATTGTATATATAATCTTACATAATACAAATGAAATTAAAAGATCATATGGAGCATTTTCAGATGCTTTCTTAGAAAATCTGCCTCTTTCCTCAGATTCAAATGTTAATCTGTCTGGATTTAAAAAATAAAGCAGCAAATCCTGTTGTAAGACACATGATTTCTCTTTGATGTAGGAGACATAATCTCCCTCTTCCCAAATCATACAACATGCAAGATAACAATAACACTCTATGATCTCAGATTATCAACAGGATTTTTAAAGGTCCTAGCCTAATGATTTATGCTTCTGAATCATAAAATCCTGAAATATTTGAGCTGAAAGGAACCTCGGGTCACCTGGAACAATCTGCTGGTTTTATAACAAAAGGAAGTATCCTGGTCAAGGTCAACATTGGGCACACATGTAGGGAAGACAGTTTTCTCCAGGCTGCCACGCCTGTACGACTCTCATGAGAACACTACCCGACAGACAGACCAGTGTGAGTCCTGGGTCACAAGCCTCCTCCTCAGGGCAGTCAGGGAGGGAGATGAGAAGTATACAGAAACTTAAACTGATAGGATCATTTTATTTTTAAAAAGTCAGAAGAGAGTTACAGTTTACAATGGTACCACACACTTCTAGAACTTATATGAACAGAAACATCCTCAAAGAAAATATATAAGCAGTGCTTAGAATCTTCTTTCCTATAGGAAGTCCTCTTAGGAAAGAGCTCCTCTTACTCATCCTATTTTTTTAAACTGACTTTTGAACTTTTATCTTATTACTAGTTTTTATTACACTTTAAGTTCTGGGGTACATGTGCAGAATGTGCAGGTTTGTTACATGGGTATACATGTGGTTTGCTGCATCCATCACCCTGTCATCTACATTAGGTATTTCTCCTAATGCTCTCCCTCCGCTAGCCCCCCACCCCCTTGACAAGCTGTGGTGTGTGATGTTCCCCTCCCTGTGTCCATGTGTCCTCATTGTTCAACTCCTGCTTGTAAGTGAGAACATGCGGTGTGTGGTTTTCTGTTCTTACTCATCCTATTTTTTGCAGGGCATACTTGATCCCTGAAACAATTGAGTACTGCAGGTATGGTTATTTCCATTTTTCAGTTGGGGAAACAGGTTCAGAGAGGTTCAGTGCCTTGACCCAAATCACACAGCAGGTGAAGATGGAGCAGGACTTTCATCCAGCGGGGGAGTGGAAAAGATGAGCTACTTTCGTTTTCAGTGCGCTGTGCTGTGAGCACATTCTTCACTCCTCAGATGCTGAAATTCCATGGCCCAGCCCAGCCTGGGGGCGTGCCATGGGGAAGTGCCCTGGTAGAGGACAGTTGGGTGGTGGCTTTCCAGCTGTCAGATCACAGAGATGACCTGGAGGCTAACGCTCTACCTCTCCTCGCTGCTCTTCCTCAAGGAAGCCCACTGTCTGCAGCATGGGCAGTGGTGCGTGGGGAGCTAGGGGAATCCATCCCACTTTGGTCCTGCACATTTTGATTATTGGCCACCTTCTTCTCTCGTCAAAGGTATTCTTCCTGCTTTCCCTCTGCAGAAGTGCCTGTCACAGCCAACAGGGCTCCAAGAGACAGGCGTTCCAGGACTGCTTGGCTTCAGATGGTGGCTTTCCTAATGCATGGCTGTTGTGTCCCAGCATGGATGCTCCCCTGGGCAGTGGAGACCTGGGCCCAGGTCCCCTCCCTGCTCTCTACCCTCTGCTGTCAGGTGTTTCCCATCTAACGGGGTTAGTGATACTTCCCCATGGAGCAGGGCTTAGTGAGGACCTAATGAGAAAGAACTTTATGTGGGTAAGGCAACTTTCAGAGATTAGGAAACGAACCCTAACGTACATGCCCAGAGAAATTGTGTGTGGGCGCTGGAGAAGTATTTAGGAGTGACAGCTGCAGTCCAGCCAGCCTGAGCCTTAGAGATGATCTATGCTTATAATTTGACATGTGGAGAAACCAAGTGTCTGCAGCAGAAATGGCTGGCTCAAGTCCTGGAGGTGCTTCAGGGTCAAGATGCTGTCTCCTAACTCCCCGGCCAGTGCTCTTACCTTACAACCACCTTCCCTCAAAGTGTGTTTCATTGATATTCGTGGTGTAACACAACTCAGGGTGGTGGCTTGATGAAATGAAATGGCAGGCTTTCAGTGTTCAGCACATGTGGTCATCACCAAGGCATGGGCAGAACAGGGTGGGCCACCAGGGTTGGTTGGACTCTAATTTAAGCCACGAGTTTTATTTGAGATCTGTAAAGGGCTGAGCCCCTCCCGAGTGACATTTGCTGAAACAATGCAGTCCGCTGACTCACTGGGGTAGCCTCATTCCTTAAGGACGGGAGGAGCCTGTATTTGACCTTCACCTGGGCTAGTCTGTTCCCTGCTCTTTAAAGAGGGAGGTTGACATTAGGAGATTTCTAAGGTACCTTGAAGTTCAGATGTTTTCTCATTCAAGGACCACAGCCTCAAACTAGGTGTTTGAGGACCTGGGTCTGGCCACTGCAGTTCACCCATAACCCCAGGAGGGTCCAGATTACTGACAGGTGATTCCCTGCTTATCTGCCTTGCTCTGAGGATTAGGTCCCACATTCTTAGCTGGCCCAAGTTTTTGCAACGTGGGCCACCTCCATGGACTGTAAAGCCCTTAGCTCATCCTGACCTTTCTCACCTGACACCTGTGCTCAAGCCATTCCCCTGCCCAGCTCTCCTCCCTACCCTTTCCCACCAACGCCTGGCTAGACATCACCTCCTGGAAGCCTTCCTCAGCCACCTCCTAATCCACAGTTTCAAGAGTGATTCCCCGCTAGCCTGTGACCTCCTTCAGGGCTGGACTCAGGGTTATTCATCCTCACATTTCTGCTCCCAACCCAGAGAGAGGGCGCTATTATTATGATTACTATTATTAAATTAAAAGGCTTTAAAGTAGGAGCTAACAAACATTAGGGGTGCTCAGAGCTCTCTTGAATGAAGTATGAAGGGCAGATCCCAATATTTCCAGGACACAGGAAAAATGTGAGCTCTGGAGCCATGACCTGAGGCTGGGGAGAGAAGGTGCAATATGCGTCATCTCCCTTTGTGGCCCCCTTCAGGGCACTGTCCTCTTGGAGAACTCTCCATTCTCCTGGGTTCTCTGGGGGTGGACCCTGGAACCTTGCAAATATCTATCTCTTGGCGTCCCTGGGACTCACATCTGATGTTCTCTACCCTGCACATGCCAACTTTTTCTTCCTCTAGTGTGGCTTCTTGCTCTTTCCTCTTCCTAAAAAGTGCCTCCCCCTGGCTGCACCCTCTCTGTGTCGAAACCTCAGCTCACAGTCATGGCCTCAGAGGGACCTTCCTGCCCACGCAGTGGCACCCATCCCATCCTGTGCATATGCTCTGTCCTGTCACCCTGAAATTATTTGTGTTAATTATTTGCAGCTGAGCTTATTGTCTGTCTTCTATACTAGAAGAAGATAAGGCCAGGAATTGTTATCTGTCCAGAGCCCAGCCATCAAAGCTGCTCAATACTGTATATATTTCTAGAATGAATGAATGAATGAATGAATGGGCCGATGGAGTACCCTGGGTGCCATCTATAATTCCTGCATGGTTCATCCTTACAGCTCCTATCTGTCTCATGCTTACTGAATGTCTAAGTGCTCTCTGCCTTTTCTCTCTTCATCCTCACAACAGCCCAATGAAGCATGCTCTGATGTTATTTCCATTTGGCCGAGAGGTTAAGTAACCCACTTTCAGCTACGTCAGCTAGCAGTGGAGTTGGAAATTGAACGTAGGTGACCTGATCCCACAGTTCTGGCAGGTGACTACCAGGCTGCACTGGCCCTTCCGTGCCAGGAGTGCTGTGGGTGGAAGTAGTGAGTCACTCAGCCTCCTAACCAGGCATCTGGCTCTTTCTCCACAGCCCCCAGTGGCTCTCACACTGCCAGGCCATTCCTCAAAGGAAATCCTTTCTGTGGGACCAAATGCCAAAGGTTTTCCAGAGCTGGGTCCCACCCCAGAGCACCCCACCCTGTCTTCTCTGACCACATCCTTTTCTCCTAGGGAACCCCTGCCGCCACTTGTTCACTAGCTGTTGAGAACTTGGTGACCACAAGCCAGTGGCTGCAGGGTTGGGTGTGAGCCAGTTGGGGTTGCCAGGTTAATCTCTGTCATTTAGCCAGCACCCGGCGAGCAGGCCTGCCTTCCGTGATTTGCATATTTATCTGTTTGCTGATTTCAAACTCAAGTTTGCTCAGGCATAATTATAAAAAAATGATTATTTTAAAAATTCCATCTTGTGGCATCTCTTGTCCTACTTCCCCCTGGGTAAAACCACCCAAATGTCCAGGGAGGGGGATCGAGGCCAGGCTCTTCTGGCCACAGTCTTCACATGATAATGTGCTGCTTGGAGGGGGTGAGAGGATGGCCCTGAAAGTTCCTGTCTGGGTCTCCCGCAGGAAGCTGCAGGGTTTAGCTGGAGCCCACTTTGGTTTGGGAGCCAAAGAAGCATGTGTTTGCGGCTGGGGTCTGGGCCCTTCCGCTTTGTAACCCGTGCCTTGGGCAATGGCATTTCTTCAACGGACTGACATTGGCTGAGGTGGACATGAACTAGGAAGATCACAGAGACGTGGACCTGCCCTGTGGGAGGCATCCAGTGGGTGAGGTGTGTGCTTTAAACAGCCCCATCCTAGGGGATGTGACTCCATGAGAGGGAAGCTCAAGGCACTGGGAGGGGCACTGGGAAGGAACCTTTAATTTTGCCCAAAGGCACAATCTTTCTGGGCCTCAACTCTCTTCTCTGTAAAGTGGTGGTGCAGGTGCACACTCCTTGCCTTGCTGGGTATGTGAGCATGAGTTGTGAACCCACCGCAGCCCACCCTGCAGAGGTCAGGGCCCATCACTATTGTTTAGCCAGTAGAGCAAGGTATCACTGGCGCCATCTGTGCAAAGGAAGTTCCACTTGTGACTTTGACGGAGTTTCTCTCTGCTCCTAGGCCTCAGGTGGAATCCCCCCGATCTGAGCTGGGACCCTGATTTTGTCACCTGTGGCAAGTCACATAACCTCCATGGGCCTGGGTATCATGCCTGTAAGATGAGGCTGGCTGCACCTTCCCTGCAGAGTCACTGTGAGTCTGAGATGAGATAACAGATGTGGAATTCCCAGCAAGCAGAAGGTGCTGGGTCACGCCAGTTCCCATGGATTCCCTTCCCAGCCTCTCCAAGTGCTCCCTCTTTTCCTTGGGTGCTCCCTAGCCAGGGAGGTGACTTTGCCATTATGCAGGTCACTTGGAAGGGAGCTCAACACTTCCGCCTGCCTCTGCCCCCAGCACATGCAGTGAGTTGAACAGGACACAGCTGCAGGTTGGTCAGCCCTTGGCTCAGGTGTTGCTGGCTGATGCCTGTGCCATAGCAGATCTAGGAAGGCATGATGGGCCAGAGTTAACCCAGCCAAGCCTACATCCACGTGGACAGTGTCCACCTTTAGAGGTATACAGGGTGCAGACCACTTACCTTGACCATTCATTGCCTGCCCGGGGCACCAGCCATCTGCAATTGGTCAATGTGACTTTTTTCTTTTATGAAATTAACTGTGGATAAAAAAGTCATCACTGCAGCAGGTCCTGCTGTCTCATTCCCAGCCCTGAGCCTCAAGGTCCTCTCAGTACAGCGGAGCAGCTTAGACCAGGTCAGATCTCAGTGAATTTGGACTAGGAGCTACTGGTAATTGCCAGGATAAATTTGGTGGCACAAGCCCAGGGCACTGAATGACAGCCACTCCCCCTCTTCATCTCCCCTTCATCTCTCTCTTTTTTTTTCCTTTTCTTTTAATCCTTCTGATTATATGACCTTTTCATAGCCACCTGGGCTCCCCCTGGACCAATGAGTTAGAGAGGTCTCTGAATGTGGGGCTGCTTATCTATAGCTTTTTAAAGCTTCCCAGGCGATCCTGATGCACAGGGATGATGGTGAACCCCTGGATTTTGTCCAGGAGAACATCTCAGTGAGGTGCTAATCTGTGTTTAACAGCTCTCTAACAATGAGCAGGCCCCACGTGTAAACTAGCAACATTAACCAGATAGAGTTAAACCTTGTTTATGTTCATTATTTTATAATACATGGCAATTGATCCTGACCCTGTTTTTTTATTTAAGATAAAACTATATTTCTTTCTTTTTTTTTTTGAGACAGAGTCTTGCTCTGTCACCCAGGCTGAAGCGCAGTGGTGCAATCTTGGCTCACTGCAACCCCCACCTCCCTGGTTCAAGCAATTCTCCTGCCTCAGCCTCCTGAGTAGCTGGGATTACAGGCATGCACCACCACGCCCAGCTAATTTTTGTATTTTTAGTAGAGACGGGGTTTCACCATGTTGGTCAGGCTGGTTTTGAACTCCTGACCTCGTGATCCACCTGCCTTGGCCTCCCACAGTGCTGGGGTTACAAGCATGAGCCACCGCACCCTGCCTAAAAATATATTTCTTAATCCAGATACGAGAAAAAAAAGAAAAAAGGTAAAAAGAAGAAGTCTTCTTTTAAAATAAACAAGTTTAAATGGGTCAAATTAAAGAAAATTAATTAGAAAAAAGTGGATGTGTCTGCATCGCGGATATAGTCAAGATCATGACTGTAATGCACAAATGGCCACACTGTGAAGACACGGAACTAGATGACCTCTAGGGCCCAACATTCTGACAGATCTGAGGGCTGCCCAATGAGATCACTAACCCAGGACTGTTGGCACCAGCCACCTGGACTGGCAGAGAGTGGGACTGGCAGACTTGAGAGCGGCTGTGTGCATAGCAGGGCTTCCCAGTGTAGCTTTACTCAGAGCTCCCCAGGGACAGTGCAGCTAGATTATCTCCGTTTCAATGCATTTGCCCTCTTGCTCCACCTTCCCCAGACCATAGGGGCAGCCTGGGAAGCAATCATCTGTCCAGCAATCAGGGACATTTTCCTGGGGTCAACGCTGCCACGTAAACTCAGTGAATGCAACATTACAGGACCTCAGTGCCCACATGAGCCCAGCTCCTTTGCTGGTGCTTGGACAAACCAAGCCTTGGAGTGAAGTGAGGAGCCCAGAGTCCCAGGGCAGGACCCAGTACTGCTGCCTTCCAGGCCAGGACTCTGTAGATCAAATAGGGCCCCTGCCCCCAGGTCTCAAGCTCCCCAGAAGGGAAACAGGAACAGAACGTGATATGAACAGGCCCTGCCTGGCCCTGGTCAGCTTTTTCTGCATGTGTCCGGTGGCCCCTACCTGTTATCATTGGAGAGTTGTCCAGTGAGCCTTTCTTTTGTGAGTAATTGTGCGAGGCTCCTATTGTCTTTTTTTTTTTTTTTTTTTTTTTTTAAATAGAGGTGAAGTCTCTCTATGTCGTTCAGGCTCATCTCAAATGCTTGGACTTGAGGGATCCTCCCTCCTTGGCCTCTCAAAGTGCTGGGATTACAGCCATGAGCCACCATGCTGGCCTCCTATTATCTTTTAGCTGATGTAATGATTCACACCATGGGCCCCTGCGAGGGTAGGACCCAGTCTAGCAATGATTCAGATACTGCTTGGAGGACGTGGGGAGATGGTTTCAGCAGAACAACCATGAGAGTGTGGGGGGACCTCAGCTTAGTGGCAAATGCCAGAGTGAAAGCTCTGATGAAGACACAGTTCTTAAGCATTTGGAAATCTTTGCTTGTCAGCAAAGCTGGCTATCTGGATTGCGTCACAGTTTGCAGAAAGGGCTAGCATAGAATTTTCTAGGATTCCGGACCCAGAAGAATGCTGTGCTGATAGGCAGAGGGTGGGGTGAGGTAGTTCCCTTGGGCTGATAAATAGCACTGGCCTTGGAGCTTCCAGAACAAACTATTTTGGTAAAAAACCAGAAAGGAAATATGTAAGTATCTTTTGGCTCTCCATCCTATTGAGAAAGCAGCCACAGACACTACGTAAATGAAGGGGTGTTGGTTGTGTTCCAATAAAACTTTATGGACACTGGAATTTGAGTTTCACATAATTTTCATATGACAGGAAATATTATTCTTCTGATGTTTTTCCAACCATTTAAAAATGTTAAAAAACATTCTTGGCTCAGGAGCTGTACAGAATCAGGCAGTGAGTGGTGGTTTGCAACCACCTGTCTAGAAGCCTTCTCTGCAGTGGGGGGTGGGCCTTGCAGATTTGAACTAGTCACTCTTCTAATAATTTCAGTTCTTAAAAATGTAGTTCTGACTGGGTGCAGGGGCTCACACCTGTAAACCCAGCACTTAGGGAGGCCAAAGCAGGAGGATTGCTTGAGCCCAGGAATCTGAGACCAGCGTGAGCAACATGGTGAGACCCACCTCTACAAAAAAATATAAGAAAATTAGCCCAGCATGGTGGCCCATGCCTGTGGTCTCAGCTACTTGATAGGTGGAGGCAGGAGGATCACTTGAGCCTGGAAGGTCGAGGCTGTAGTGAACTGTGATCACACCACTGCACTCCAGCCTGGGCAACAAAGAGAGACTTGTCTCAAAAAAAAAAAAAGTAGTTCTGAAACAAGTTTCAATCTTGTGTCTACTGTTTAAAATAGAACCTAGTGTTAATCTGTTTGCTCATTCAGCAAACATTAATGGTCTAGTGGTTAAGAGCAGAGGAAACTTGTCATATACTGGCTGTGGGACTTAGAGCAGGTGGCTTAGCCTCTCTGAGCCTCAGTTCTTTCATCTGTAAATAGGCAGGAATAGTAGGACCTACTGCATTAATGAAAGAATCCTGGTAAGACTTAGCCCAGTGCCTGGCAGATAGCGTGCCCTTGATGAAGGTTCGCTATTACTCTCATGTCTGGGAAAGAGTTCAAGACTTGTGTACAAAGGTGGACGGCAGTGCTGAACCCTTCATGGTAGGGGAGGCCCAGAGAAGTGAAGGAGCATTTCCAAGGTCACAAGCTAATAATAAATGGTTGAACTAGCAAACAGTGTGAGCCGCAGGACCCAGTCCTTTGCATGCATCGCCCTTGCAGGGGACTTGTGGGTAGATTAAATCCACTTTGTCTAGAGGCTTGCTAATGGGATTAATTTAATCATTAGCACCTTTCCCGTGAAAGCTGGGGCTCTTGTAACTCCTCATCCCTGTGCCTCAGATTCTTGGGGAGACCAGCATTGTTTGGGAGGCCTTAAAGCTGGGGGTCAGACCTCCAGGAGCTCGGAGTGGCACCAGCCTGACCCTTTTCTGTGAATGTCTTTGGTGGAAACTTGTTGCTCAAAGTGGAGCTCTACTTTAGAAGCCTAGAAACAAGCATCTGGGGAAGACTTTAAGTTTTTCTGAGTCCTGTGGTTTCTGAGTCTCTACAGGGCTAGTGGAAAGGGCTCTGGGCTAGTGGAAAGGGCTCTAGAAGGTTCTGGAAGTCAAGATTCTGAGTAGCTGCTTTTGAATAATGGAATCCTCAGGGCCTTGCGAAACGAATGCCAAAGGTGAGTGCCTGATCGGTTTTACATGCTGGTTTTCCTTCCGTAACATGGAGATGGTGGTGTCATAATTAGTTGCTC
Source organism: Cacajao melanocephalus (assembly GCA_963573385.1). Classification (NCBI taxonomy): domain Eukaryota; kingdom Metazoa; phylum Chordata; class Mammalia; order Primates; family Pitheciidae; genus Cacajao; species Cacajao melanocephalus. Next base: position 2,911 of record CAUYLG010075156.1, on the reverse strand, counting down.
ATTGCTTCTATTCAGCACCTGTTTGCTTGCGGGGCATCCACAATGGGTCTCCTTCTAATGCACAAAGACAGGTGGGGGAGGAAGCCTGTCCTTGGATTGCGGAGGCCTCGGGAGATAAAGCTCAGACAAGGAAGACAGTGACCGGATCTGAGAGCCTGTGGCAGCTGTGATTAGGAGCCTCAAAGGCAGGACACACAGGCTGTAGTTGTCTGTCCCATCCATAACCCAGAGCAAGTCTCCCTCCCTGTCCCAGAGGAAAGGCTGCTCGTGAGCCTGGCTGGTTCTGAGGACACAGGCTGGGGGAACCCAGCCCCTGTGAGTGGCTGGAATGTGGGGGTGAGGGTGGGGTGTCAGCAGAGTGGGGGACAGTCTGGGGGTCTTGGAAGGTGATATGAAGGTGAAAGTAGGTGTGATCAACTGTTCTTGGTTTGCCCAAGACTAAGAGGTTTCCTGGGGTTTGGGACTTTCAAGGTTAAAACCTGGATGGTGTGCGTCAAATCAGGATAAATTGGTCATCCTAGGTCAAAGTCATGCTGCTTTGACTGTGCACAGGGCAGTTGGGTCATTGGTAGAAGGAGGAAAGGGGAATTGTTTCTCCCCTGAGCCTTGGTGCACCCTCAAACTAGGTTGCCCCTTCTTAGTGTTCCCAGAGCCCTTGTGCTATCCTCCAAGGGCCTGCGTGCCCCCCAAGAGTCTGTGAAGGCAGAAAATCCCCTTGCGCTTGGGGCCAATCCCTGCCTGCTCTGGGCCAGAGTGTTTCGTAAATGCTGTTGGATGAAAGAATGAGGCTTGAGGTTTTCCACCTTCATTTCTTCCCCGCTGGGGACAAACTACTCAGATGCTTTCATGCTTTGCTGCTCTGCACATCTTGTTCCTTCCCCCAACGCCCTTCCCTCCTGCGGCCACCTCCTCCACTGTCCCTTCAGCTCAAGAGTCTCCTCCTCTGCGACTGCCCAGCCCTTCCTCTGAGTGAGTTTCTCCCACCCCTGCTGTGTTCCCTCTGAACAGAACCTCACTCAGCTCCCTAATCGGGCCTGTTTGTGGATGCATCGTTCTCCGGCATGCACTGTGAGCTCCTCGAGGGCAGGTCTCCAGCTTAGTGTTTCCTCTGCTGTACATGGCGCCCGGACGCCCCATGGAGGTGCCTTTAGAATGAATGGAGCCGAACACAGGGAACAAAGATCCATTCCTTCCCTCACTCACCAGCTTCCTTGGTGAGGCCTCCTGGATGACAGGCACAGTCCTGGGCAGTGGGGTAGGAGTCCTGGACAAGAGTGATAAAACCTTTGTGCTGATGGAACTCACATTCTAGAAGGATCTAGTCAACAAGCAAGCAAATAAGTAAACAAGAACATATCAGAAGGTTGCATGTGCTCCGAAGAGGATACAAAGGAGAAGGTGAGTCACCCAGGCCCCTGCCAACTGCTTGCAGGCCGGGGTGGAGTCACCAGCTCCACAGAGGGGACATCGCTGAGGCCCAGCACATGTGGTGTCCATTCTGTGGAGGCAGAAGGCATGCATTGTCCCCGGGTCGTACTGTAGTCAACTTGGGCACAGTGGCATTTGCCTTTCATGCAAAGCGTGTGGACCAACAGTCCCTTTAGAGAAATTCATTAAAGCCAGTATTGTTTGAGAGAAGGGAGAAATATTTTAGAAAGTCAGGCGGGGTTTTGTGCCTGGTGTGGGAAGCAAGCGTGTGTCCCTCCTGCTTTGCCGCCCCCCCTCCCCCACTGGGAGTACTGACCGTCCGCTTCATGTGCTGACCGTCTGCTTCTTCCAGTTGGGTGGGTGCCCTTGGAGCTGTAGCAGCAGGAGGAAGGGTCAGGGACTCTGCTATGGGACTGCTTGGGACAACCCAGGGTGCTGCTAAGGAAAAGGTGTGAAAATGGCTGGCTGCTGTCCCGTGGGCTGTCAGGGAGAGGATCAGCGGGGATCATGAAGGTGGTTGCTCAGCTTCCAAGCACTGCACACAACAGTGGGGCATTGTTCTCTGGTTCTGATGGGGAGCTCAGCCCCGGACACAGGCCGGCTCCAGGAGGACGGCAGCCTCCTCCCGCTGAGTCAGGTGGGGCCAAAGCAGAGTCCCAGAGGGCGGCATCTCCCTGCTGCCTGGCTGTGGGCGGCTGCTGGTGCTGAGGTCTGGGGACTCAAGAGGACACCTACGAGTCTGCAAGGTAGTCACTCACTCCTGCAGGTAGCCCTTTCATGTAGGGACCCGCAGAGAGCAGTGGGACAAAAGGCAGTTCCTAGGCTGGGTGCCCGGCTTCTCACAGGCACATCGCAAACCTGGTGTCTCAAGGTTCTGGCAGGAACAAGCATGTACTAATTATAACCTGCACAGCCTGTTAACCATCGACCTTGGATTCCAAGGAGGTGAAGGTTCTGGGGAGACGGTCTTAAGGGTTCTCTATAAAACAGAAAGTAGGCGAGGCGTGGTGGCTCACTCCTGCAATCCCAGCACTTTGGGAGGCCAAGGTGGGTAGATTGCCTGAGGTCAAGAGTTCAAGACCAGCCTGATCAACATGGTGAAACCTCCTCTCTACTAAAAATACAAAAATTAGACGGGCGTGGTGGTGGGTGCCTGTAATTCCAGTTACTCGGGAGGCTGAGGCAGGAGACTTGCTTGAACCTGGGAGGTGAGGGTTGCCGTGAGCCGAGATCGTACCATTGCAGTCCAGCCTGGGCAACAAGAGTGAAACTCCATCACAAAAAAAAAAAAAAAAAAAAAAAAGACAGAAGTTAATGATACAGGAAACAGACTCTTCTTCTTTTTTTAAATTGCATTTTAGGTTTTGGGGTACATGTGAAGAACATGCAAGATTGTTGCATAGGTACACACACGGCAGTGTGATTTGCTGCCTTCCTCCCCATCACCTATATCTGGCATTTCTTCCCATGCTATCTCTCCCCA